>JACEVL010002427.1:280000-285000 GCA_020284085.1 Aporrectodea caliginosa
CTCACACCTGTCTCATTCAGAAGCAGTAGAATTTTGCACCGTCATAATGGTAATGGTAACGGTAACTGTAAATTTATATGGCGCCACTTCAAGACAGACTCATCTGAGGCGCAGAGAGACTCGTCATAGAAAGTTAATGGCAAGTCTTAGCTCCGCGTCTAGACCACTGGGGTTGGTTCCTTACACCTACCCCGGCTTAAGAGCCAAAGGGAGGGCAATGAAGGCCTCTCGTATACGATCCATTAGAGAACAGGTGGAACTTAAGAGCCCATAATTATGCAGCTGTTGGGTTTTGGTATCAACAGCGACAGGTTTTATATAAAAGTCGTAAGAAAAGTTCAAAATATGGGCTATATAAATGTCTTGGAAAGGTCGTAAAGCTGCCTCAAACGAAACGACCATGTGCCAGCCGTTAATTCAAATCTTCTTTAGCTGTTTTTCGTACTGTTTTCCAAGTACGGTTCTCTAAAGCTGAACTTCCTCCAACGAGGCGCTATATAAATGTCTTAGAAAAGTCGTAAAGCTGGGCTATATAAAACGAATATATCCCGCTATAGACGCCGAATGAACCGCTTCTGAGACGATACGGAGACGCCCAGGTCAACCTGACGACCCTAAGACTCGTCCAGAGCCACCTACCGGACAATGACTTCACGGCCGTTCACTACAGCAAGCGCGAGTACGCGGCCGTTTACGACAGTCTACTGGCGCTATATCATGGAGTTAAACTCCACTACCGGACCAACCGGAGCTGCATCTGGATCGGAAAAGAAAACATGGATTCTGTTCTTACAAAGGTCCGTTCTGTTTATTGACGTCTGTACGTAGTACTAACATAATACTTTAAGCAAGGGTTTCTTTTACTGTCGAAAACGACTTCTTTGAGCCAAGAGAGTACTGTAATGTAGCGCAATGTAATGTATATCTCTGAAATTTCTCGGTACCGCACAAAAGGAGCAGCATGGAGAACAGCTTAATCACTGGCGCCATATAAAATGAAGTCCGCAATAGTTAGATTGTTTGGTCTAGGTCCGAATTCGGTCAGCATTCAGGTCAGAATCCGGTCAGAATTAGGTCAGAATTCGATCAGAATCCGGTCAGAATTTGGTCAGAATTCGGTCAGCATTCAGGTCAGAATCCGGTCAGAATTAGGTCAGAATTCGATCAGAATCCGGTCAGAATTTGGTCAGAATTCGGTCAGCATTCAGGTCAGAATCCGGTCAGAATTAGGTCAGAATTCGATCAGAATCCGGTCAGAATTTGGTCAGAATTCGGTCAGCATTCAGGTCAGAATCCGGTCAGAATTAGGTCAGAATTCGATCAGAATCCGGTCAGAATTTGGTCAGAATTCGGTCAGCATTCAGGTCAGAATCTGGTCAGAATTTGGTCAGAATTCGGTCAGCATCCAGGTCAGAGTCCGGTCAGAATCCGGCACGTATGCATCTGAACATTTTAATTTACCAAAGGATAAAAAAAGACAATCACTACATAATTTTAGTAAAAATTTAATGTTCAGCTTGAAAAAAACTCGACGTAGAGCAGTTAGTTTGGAATGAGTTCGAGTGTCTGTGTTCTAATTCTTTTCTTTAGCCAGTTGTTGTTTAGAAACTGTTTCCTTTCTAATGATATGTTTACCATAATTGTAGATTGAAGACACTGGAGCCACGGGTGTGTTGGCCTTCCGGTCGGATGGGACGAGAAGAGGGTACACCGTCAATGTCCTCTCTCTAGTACCCGAAGGACTCGTCCAGGTGCGTTGACTCAGCTTCACCAGTGTATATCTCTCTTCCGTTATCTCTGTACCTCTGTACCTCTTTCCGTATCTCCCTCTCCCAATAGTGAGGTGGCTTAGTGAAATTATCGTTACCTGGCGGATAAAAGCACCAAATTTGGCATGAAGATCCGTTATGGTCTACTAAGTAAAGTTGGAATAGGAGCCCTCTGAAATTAATAAGCGTTTTTATGTAAAACACAAAAACCAAGGTCAAAAGGTCAAACTCAAGGGAAAAAGCCACAACTCAGCTAAATATTATTCTATTTGGGTAATTCTTGTACCCATTTGATCGTACCAGTAAGGGCTACATCAGAGAAAGACATATAACTAGAAGGCTAACATAATTCAAGGTCATTTCAAGGTCAAAAGGTCAAAATCAAGAGAAAATTGGCAATAGCTAAGCAAAATTTTTCTTCATCTTGAAAATTCTTAGTTATAGCAGTTCTGCATTGATTTCGACCTTTGGCCTTGAAATTAACCCAAGGTCATTTCAAGGTCAAAAGGTAAAAATCAAGGGAAAATGACCATAACACTAAATCACCAAAATAAACCAACATTTGGCTGAGTTTTAGCCATCTCCAAACATTTTGCTCAATTTAGATGAGTCAGAATTATAGCAATTCTCTGTTGATTTTGACCTTAGACCTTGAAATTAACCCAAGGTCATTTCAAGGTCAAAAGGTTAAAATCAAAGAAAAATGACCATAACACAGAATCACCAAAATAAACCAACATTTGGCTGAGTTTTAGCCATTTCCAAACAATTTCCTCTACATATTTACCTTTTTCACCTTAAAATGACCTCAGATTGTCTTAGGAGCACTCTGAAATTGTTGAAAATTGGTATGCAAACACCAAAATTGAAGCATGCCGACGTATATGACGAAATATAGCGTGTATCAAGTAGTAGTAGTCATAAGAAGACGAGCTTACATGTAGAAACTGGATGATGACATAGAGAATCCGGAGAACTTTCGTCACCATGAACAGGGTCTCTCGTCACAGAAGAACTTCCAGCGACAGGTCTTCAGCTTATCTGAAACCATCCGGCAGATGGACAATCCTTTCTTGGACGATTTCCTAGATCTGCTAACTCTTGATAGTCGCAACTGCACAGACAAGTCTGTGGTAGTTACAGTGCGCACCTTGGAGTACGTAGGCAGGAATCAGTATCAGGACTTCGTTCAGAATGTACTTGTTTCGCGAACACACTCCATACATGACCCAATCATGAGGAATTCCCTTGCACTCTTCAAGAGAAACAAGTACAAAGCAACGTCTAAGGAGGGGAAGAAGATCAAAGTGCTTCAGAACAATGTGGCACTGTTTGGTCAGCTGTATATATCTATGCAGAACCGGGATGGCGATTTGGAGGAATTTTTCGCACATGAGATACAGTCCTTCCCTCCTTCCCTCTCAGACTTCGGCAAGCTTAATTTACCTGGCAATAAGTCTGACTTGCTGCAATGTCTTGAGCAGCCTGGGAAGTCAGAGCCACCTTCATCCTACGACTGCAAAGTACTGGATGGTGCTGTCATCGTCCACTGTCTGCCCACTACCAGCGTCGGCTCCTTTCATCAATATGCAGACAAGGTATTTTTACCTTATCTTAAGAAGCAGCTACAGGATACTTCAAGGTTAGATATTGTCTGGGACAGGTACATCTCAGATAGTTTGAAGGAGTCTACTAGGGAAAAGAGAGGCGATGGTGTGCGCAAGAAAGTGTCTGGTCACACCAAACTGCCGCGCAATTGGATGGAGTTTCTTCGCGACTCGATGAACAAGGAGTTGTTTGCCTTTTTGTCTTCAAAGGTTGTGGAGTTCAACTGGCCACCAGACAAAGCCGTATATGTTACATCAGGGAAAGCTGTATCATCCATTGGTTCCACCATCCCCATGCAAAACTGCAATCATGAAGAGGCAGACACCAGGATAGTTGTTCATATAGTGCATGCACTGGAGCAAGGGGCAAAGACTTTCCATGTGCGTACTGTTGACACAGATGTTGTAGTCATCCTTGTTGGCACATTCCATGATCTGATAGTAACCCAACCATTGATCGATATCTGGGTAGCCTTTGGCATGGGCAAGAATTACAGGTTTTACCTGCACATCAACGCCATCTGTGCAAGCTTGGGAGAGCAACAATCACGAGCATTACATGTGTTTCACTCATTTTCGGGGTGTGTTTCAGAGGTAAGAGGAAGAAGTCGGTTTGGCAGGCATGGCAGGCATATAAAGACGTTACTGATACATTTGTGTATCTGGCCAGTCATCCATTCCATCGCCTGGATGTCGACGCTGATCCATTCCAGAGACTCGTAAGACTTACTGTCGTTCTCTATGACAGAACCAGTCATTTGTCCATGTGCACGGTCAACGAGACCAGAAGAGAACTCTTCTGTCAGAAGAATCGAGCAATGGACAAACTGCAACCCACCAGGGATGCGTTACTTCAGCATATCCGACGAGCAGTTTATTAAGCAGAAATCTGGACAACCAGCACACAAACACAACAAGTGGTTCCTTCTGCACAGGATTATGCATGGAACAAAGTTTCAGATAAATGGTTACCAATGTGGATGACAATTCCAGAGGTCTCCCGATCATGCAGGGAATTGTTCAAATGCTCCTGCAAAAGAGACTGCTCCAACTGCAAATGTGGAAAAGCAAATCTGGATTGTTCCCCACTGTGCAAGTGCAACTGTAGGCATACTAAATAGAACTGTGCAATCTTTGTGTTACTGCAGCAAGCATCACAGAACAATGACATCGTTTAATGTAAACTTAGCATTTCTCCCTTTAAAGACCGTGTCTGGTTATACAGAACTCTGCCACATTGAAACAAGGCTGTTAAATATAAGAAAATCTGAGGTCATTTTAAGGTGAAAAAGGTAAATTTGTAGAGGAAAATGTTTGGAAATGGCTAAAACTCAGCCAAATGTTGATTTATTTTGGTGATTCTGTGTTATGGTCATTTTTCCTTGATTTTGACCTTTTGACCTTGAAATGACCTTGGGTTAATTTCAAGGTCTAAGGTCAAAATCAACAGAGAATTGCCATAATTCTGACTCATCTAAATTGAGCAAAATGTTTGGAGATGGCTAAAACTCAGCCAAATGTTGTTTTATTTTGGTGATTCTGTGTTATGGTCATTTTCCCTTGATTTTGACCTTTTGACCTTGAAATGACCTTGGGTTAATTTCAAGGCCAAAGGTCGAAATCA
>JACEVL010002427.1:290000-550000 GCA_020284085.1 Aporrectodea caliginosa
CCGTTGGCTTCTTATTTAATAGAGTCATATGCCATTCGTCCAAAGCGTGTATCGGAGAGATATGGAAAATAACGCATTTTTACGGTGAGAAGAGAGTCTTGGGTAATAACACCTTTTGTAATTTTGAATATGGATGAAACACGAGCTATTGATCGCAGGGGAACACTAATTATGGGTTAAAGCACCTCTGAAATGCACTGGAGGGACTTGGTTAACAATTACCCCATATTAAACGCGTATACGAGAGATGCAAAACATCTCTCGGCCGCCGACATTGAAGTTCCCCGTATAATAGAAGATATGTGGACAATAATTCATTTCAAATCCTAAGAGATAAATCCTTTAATAATAATTCCTTTCCAGTCCTAAGAGAGACTTCAATAACAATGCGTTTTAAGGCCTAGTAGAAACATAGATAAAATCTTGCATTTAAAGTTTTAGCACCTACAAGAGATTTGGGTAAAAGCCTTCTGAAGTTTGGGCCCAGAAGAGATGTGGATTACAACAACTTTCAACGCGTTGGACATAATAAATTATAATTATTATTGGGGTTAATACCGTTTATTCAACTGACCTGAATTGGATAACAAACAATTATTATTTATTAGTAGCAAAACGCCATGAAATAACTATTTTACTACTGCTATTGCAAACGACAATATTGGTCAGTTAACAATTATTTTTTAATGCCTGAGGGATATTTGGTGATGATGATGATGATGATGATGATGATGATGATGATAATGTTGTTGCTGTTGTTGATGATGATGATGACGTTGTTGTTGTTGCTGTTGTTGATGATGATGATGATGATGATGATGATGATGATGATGATGATGATGATGATGATGATGATGATGATGATGATTGCAGAGAGCCACTCTGGCCGTCGGTCCACTGATGATCACATCATCCAGAGAAGAATTCATTGACTTTACGAAACCGTTTGACACCGTCAGCCTGACTCTTCTCCTCCAGAAGACCGACTCAGACCCTTCTTCGACCTCCTCTTCCGACCCTTCCGACTTCGCCCTCCTCTACCTCCTTCGCCCTCTGTCCTGGGTCGTCTGGACCCTCCTAGTTGCCGTCTTCGTAGCGGCCGGGCTCCTTCTCTGCGCCGTCGATCGACTCACCGCAGGAGCGACCTACTCGACCGACGACGAGGCGATGCCGACCGGCGGGCCGCGGACGCGTTCCCTCGCCGACAGCTTCTGGTCCGTTTTCTCGTCGATGATGCTCCTATCGCCGTCTTCCTCGCCTCCCCTTCGGTCGTCGGCGGCCAGTCGCCTGCTGACAGGGGCCCTCTGGTGGTTCTCCCTCATCACGGTCACGTCTTACGCCGCCAACCTGGCCGCGATGATCACCCTGTCGCGGCTGGAGGGCGATGCCCTACCGCAGCTCAGCGACATCGTCCATCGTTCCCCGGGTCGTCTACGGTTCCTGACCGTCAACCGTAGCGACGTCGGTGCCTTCCTTAAGAACAGCCTGCTGGCCGTCGAGGACTCTGACTTTCGAATTCTCTGGAACTCCTATGCATCGACGATGGACCAGGGCAACGCCGCCCCTGCCACGACCGACTGGGTGACGGTCGCTACCCTGCAGGACGGGCTCGACGCCCTGCGAGAAGGATCGTCGCGCGATCAGGCCTTCCTCCACGAAACGTCGGCACTGGCGTATCATCTGGGGGCTGATGTTAAGGAGGAGGACTGTCGGTTCACGAAGGTGACGCTGCCTCGCTACGGCGTCGGGTATGGCCTTGGAATTCAGAAGGACTTTCCTCATCTAGCGGACTTCAACGTAGCAATAACATCGCTCAAAACGGACGGCACACTTCGACATCTGAAGAACAAGTATGTCAAGGATTTCCTTATGATGTCGCAATTGTATATATTGTATTGTATTGTATTTATAAATTTATAAAGCGCCTCTCACAGTGAACATCAATCAGAGGCGCTCCCAGTGCGAAAGACCCCGAGCGAAAAGAGTGGTCTTAAGACAGCGAAAAGAAGCATCTGGACCACCAGATAATATCAAAGAACGAGTTGATGAAGGGAGTTGGTTCCATAGTGAAGGGCCAAAGAAGGCAAATGCTCGAGATTTAGCCATGGCAGTTCTAGCTCGTGGGACAAGAAGGTCAAGGCGATCAAGTGAGTGAAGGTGCCACTCATTGATTGATTGATTGATTGATAGATTGATTGATTGATTTATCGATCGATCGATCGATAGCTTGATTGATTGATTGATTCATTGATTCATTGATTCATTGATTGATTTATTGATTGATCGAATGATTGATTGGTTTATTTATTTTTATTAATTAATTAATTCGTTCGTTCATTTATTGATTCATTCATATATACATACAATGTCACATGCTTGCATACACACATAAATTTATACATACATGCATTCATACATGCATATGATATATACATGTACAATTGTACATACATACATGCACTGATCCATACACATGCATTTTAATAATAGGCCTATCTGTCATATTTTTATTGAGTCTCTTAGAGAACAAACTACAAAGAGGAGGAATCTGATCTGTTTAATGGACGGTCATTCATTCAAAGCAGTTGTTTAACGCCCATTCCATAATTATGTCTGCGTACAGTTCTAAAGTATTGGTAAAAGCATCACGAGTCGTCCTTGGGTAAAACTCTAAAAGCACAGGCTGGTCAGGAGGGAGGCTATAATCCAGGTAAATGGTCCAATCAATGACAAGGCAAGACGCTGCGTTGGCGAATTGCGTGCAGAATTTACGTAAGATCTTGGAGCGAAGGTTTCTGCAGCGGCCAAACGAACCTTAATCGTAATAATAGGCTACTGTTAGTAGAGCTCCCGCAATTACTGGGCTGACCGCATTTCCTACTCTGCACGGTACCTAATTTGGTTTCGATTCTTTCGATTGAACTTTGATGGAGTCTGCTTTTAGGATCTGATTAAGTCTTGTATGAGCTGAAATTAGACTTTTACTAAGCTTTTGATTAGGACTTGGTTGGACTTTATTATCGCGTAGCTCCGAGGCTTTTTAAAAATTTGATCACAGTTTGTATGGATTGAAATTGAGATTGGAAAAGGTCCTGAACAGGCTTTAGATTGTGGTTCAAATGACTAGGCCTAGATTTGAGCATCAAATTATAATAAACTTGCAGTTACATTGACACTGCGTACATGTATATGTACAGCGGCAATGACAAAACTGTCAAATACTGAACCGAAATTGAAGAAAATGAATGTTCCATTGCTGCAAACGTTTTGTTGCCGCGGACCGTAATATCCAGTAGTTTGACACCGGGTCACGCGTAATGTTGTGGCAACCAACACGAACGTCGCTGTGCTTCAGAAACCGCTATAGGACCTACTAAAGCGTCTATATTAATAAATCTATATTGTATTAAAGCATCTATATTACGACGTCTATATTAAAGTCTCCGCGCTTCGGCTTATACACGCATATGTATGGAGTGGATAGGGGATGGCTCGAATCATTGTTGTTTTCTTTTGTATCCATCCGAAAGACTTTGTGGAAACATGTAATGTGTACTGGGTTGTATTGCATTGTACTGTAATTTACTGTACTTAGCTGTAGCTGTTGTAATGTATTGTGATGTATAATGAGCCTACTGTATTTTGCTGTCGTGTGTGCTCTGTTGCGCCGCTGTGTGGTGCGATTTGAACTCATCTTTTATGTTATGCAATATTGTTAAGTTAAGTTATAATTATCATGTTATGTTGTGAGGTCATGTTATAGGCCTACTATTTTATGTTATGTGATGGTCTGATATGTTGTGTTATGTTGTGTTATCAATTCAAATCAAAACTAGATTATTCTGAGAAATCAGCCATAAATGAAACAAAAACAGTAAAAGACGGTTAATAAACATATAAACTGTGAAAATAAAAACAACAGCGCATCTTGAACAGAACTGGTGGATCCTCATAATATTATGTTGTGTTATACATAACTGGTGGATCCTCAGATGTTGTGTCATGTTATTTGACGTTGTGTCACGCTATGTTGTGTTATTGTTTGACAACATAATGTAATGCCGAGCAGTGGCACTCCCTTCGCTGACGCTACCGTGCATTGCACTGGGAGCTGGAGGTGCCTCGTCGTTGGCACACGGTCCGTGCTTAAGTCTTGGTGCTGATGCTTTGTTACAGATGGTGGAAGGGCAGCAGGTGCTTAGAAGGGGTCGATGCATCGGCCAGTCCTGTGTCGGTCGGTCTGTCAGTCGGTCAGATGAGCGGTCTCTTCATCCTGCTGTCGGTCGGTCTGACATTGTCGTTGGTTGTCAGCGTCATCGAGTACTGCCATCATCCGCGCTCTAAGGAGAGTCATGCCAAGAAAACGGTACGTAAATGTAAATGTACTTGATATATATAGCCACCGTAAATGGCCTCGACCCTGCTCATATTTCAATGAATAAATCGGGTGAGATCCTTCACCACGACTGCCCGTTTGAATGGGTGCCACGCCATTTAAGGACCGTAATCGTAATCGTAATCGTAATCTCCAAACTTCTAAAGCGCCACTCGAAAGCCAAGCGCAGGGCACCAGCTTATTCACGAGCGCTGCGTCTAATCAGAGGGGTTGTCCAAAAGAGTAGTCCGAGGGAGGTCCGAGTCCGGTTTCCAGGGGATCAGAGAGGGGACAGCAGATGTTAAGGCGGGTGTCTTTTAGGTCGAGGATTGGAAGGTACAGGATCAGGTGAGTCAGGATAAGAGTTCTTGAAAAGCAGAGACTTTAGTTTCGAGTGGAAAGCCTTGGGGGTGAGTAGTTATAAATGTGATACTCTGGAACAACCACCCAAACTATTGGTTCCATTTGTGGACCGTGCTGGTCTGTACTAGCCGGAGATTCTAAGAATGCAGCCACTGTTCAAGATATCTATTCAGGTGGCTTTGCTGTAATGTATTGTAATGTTAATGTAACTGTACACATTGGTCATACTTCTACAGCGACCGCTGTAGCCTTGATCCGGCTCATTTTTCAATGAATTGATCGGGTGAGATCCTTCACCACTGCTCGCCCTTTTGAATGGGCGCCACCCCATTGAGGTCCCCGTGTACGGACCGTGCTAGCCCGAGATTTAAATCCCTGAAATAAGCCAGGATCGGGAAGCGAACCGCCATCTGCACGCTCTCTAACACAGAAGTGCCACCAAATTTCCAATCTTCAGTCTTCACTATGTCCGCTGAGGGAAATGTTTTGCCGATCTCGATAACAAAGTCTGCACAACAGAAATTCAACGAATAGGCCTAATTATTGCAATCTAGAATGTCAATAAGTAATCTAAACGGTTTGTATTTTTGAGAGCTGCTAAAATCTTTACGCAGTTGCGTAACTGCATAATGCTAGTTACACGCCTGTCTTCTGTAATCCGTTTGGAGGCAATGGCTTGGTATGCCTTCACCAAATTCATTCGGATACGGATAGCACGCAATTATAGTTGACTGGTTAGAGCGCTTGCCTTGTAACGCGGAAAGTACGGGTTCGAGGCTTCGAGCTTCGTCTGAAACGATACCTTTGTAGAGACCTTGAGCAAGTCCTTTATTCACAATTGCTGAGCGCCATCGACTGATGCTTGGCCGTTATATCGTGGAGCTTAATAAATGTGTAACAACAACGACGACAACAACAATAATAATAATGACAACAACAAAAACAGAAACAAAAATAATAGTAATGATGATGATGATGATGATGATGATGATGATGATGATGATGATGATGATGATGATGATGATGATGAAGATGATGATGAAGATGATAACATTATTAATAATATAAACGCACAGAAATCTCCCTGCGTGAGTGCGTCCATCTGTCGTGTAACGCTGTTTCGCGAGTCATTCGCCAGATGGCAGCACGCATTTATCTCGCGGCGTAGCCGTCGACAACCACACGCATCGGTAGGGGCGCGCTAGCGCCCTACACGACTCGTGGCGCCCCTAGCGAATCCACACGCATTTATCTCGCGGCGTAGCCGTCGACAACCACACGCATCGGTAGGGGCGCGCTAGCGCCCTACACGACTCGTGCCTCCCCTAGCGAATCCAGCGAAGCTGGTAAGTAATCTTTACGCGAGGTGGGCCAGCCACATAGATCGCGGCGTAGCCGTCGACAACCACACACATCGGTAGGGGCGCGCTAGCCCCCTAGATCTGGACAGTATATAAAAAGGGGCTAGGAGGTAATGGAGGTTATGTCCAGGATGACTAAAGGTCTTGAGAGTTCATGAAATTGCGAAAATCTCATTGTAAACAATGTTTTGCGTATAAATCTTTTCGTTGTCTTGAAGTTTTCCTTGAACTCTGCGTGGGTGCATGGGTGGTGTAGGAGGGGAGGGGAGGGGAGGGGAGGGAGAGAGACGGAGGGGAGGAGAGCGGAAAAGAGGAAGGGGAAAAGAGGGGAGAGGAAGAGGGAGGGAATGGAGGGACAGAGGGAAGGAGAGGGCAGGGAAGGAGGGGAGAGGAGAGGAGGGCAGGGCAGGGCAGGGCAGGGGATGGCATGAGGGGTGGGAAGGGAAGAGAAGGGAAGGGAAGGGAAGAGAGAGGAGGCGAGGGGCGGCGAGAGGAGGGGGAGAGAAGGCGAATACCGCTATCAACTTTAAACCGTCGTGTAGGTTCATATTGCCGTGTGATAAAATTTGCGTTGCATCGTAGTCTATTGCCCTGTATGAGCGTGGAAGCTCCCTAAACTTAACCGTCTTAGGACGGGCAAACATCTAGTTAATAATAATAAAGCAAACGTATTTTGTATTCTCCAGATAAGGTTTAATTCATAAGGGATCTGAGCTACCCTGGCCAGGCTGGGCAAAATAATTATAATAACATTAGCAGTAGCAGTAGCAGCAGTACCGTAGCAGCAGCAGCAGCAGCAGCAGTAGTAGTAGTAATTGTTATTGCTATTAATAATAGCAAATAATTAGTATCAGAAATTGATTAGCCATGTCTTCTACTTTTCCAGAAGCGAAGTGAGAACAACTCAACGAAGCCGTGTCAGTCGGAGAGTGCCACAGCACTGGATGTCTTTCCACTCGAGGTCCTGCCTTATCCGGACGCTCTGACGAGTCCCCTCAACGAGGTCCTCAAGGCCGGAAGCACCTCGTCTCAGTCGAGAGAGACGAACTTCTGAACGAGTCACACACGGAGCGATGACGACGCAGACGATCTGTCGACCGTGGAACAGCTAAGCCGAGCGGATCAGAGGCGAAGACGCGGACCGGATTAATCGGAAGATGGATTTGTGATCGATGGATCTGACGACGGACGAGGAATTCCCGCGGACGAGGCCCACGTGGGTCCCACACGTCCTGCTGCTCCTGCTTCCCGGGTCTGGGAGATCCGTCATCTCGAGTGCCACGCACAGTGTGTGAGAGAAAAGGCGATAGACAGAGCGATTCGGACAGAGACAGACAGACAGAGACAGACAGAGACAGACAGACAGACAGAGACAGACAGAGACAGAGACAAAGACAGACAGACAGAGGGAAACAGAGAGATGGAAACAGAGAGAGAGAGAGGGGGAAAGGCAGACAGAGAGGGAGACAGACAGAAACCGATAGAGACATACAGTGGGAGACAGCCAGACAGAGACAGACAGAGGAAGACAAAGAGTGAGAAAGGCAGACAGACAGAGACAGACAGAAACAGAGACAGAGTTAGCGAAAGGAAGACAGCCCAACAGGAATGACGGAGACAGACACTGACAGGTAAGAAGGAGTTAACGAAAGAAAGAGGCGCTGGAGTCTCAGAAAGAATTAGTGAGAGCGATAGAAATAAAAGACAGAGGTACAGATGAAACACAAAGACACACACAGAGAGAAAGAGACACCGACAGAGACATAGAGAGAGACATAGAGAGTGTCTGTTCAAGTGACAACTGGACTGACGCAAAGTCAAAGAGTGAGAAAAGAAGAGATAGAAATGGATATCGACAAAACTCTTCCTTGTTCTGCAAAGGCGTACAGTCACACCTTATGACAGCTACAGAGACTGAGCATCATAGCATACACACGCACACATACACACACACACACACACACACGCGCGCACACAAACACACACACACGCGCACACAAACACACACACGCACACACACAAACACACACAAACACAACTCTCTTGCATTTGCACTGTTCGGCGTCGGAAGAATATTCAGCAGCATTTCATTCGAATTCGTCTCTTCCATTGGAACACGTAGATCCGGTCTAAAATTAGGCACATTCTTAAAAATCCAATTTGAATTGTTTGGAAATGGTGGTCACGGAACATAACAGTCATTAGCCCAGCGGGGCTCAATAAACTACCATGGATATGCAGAAACTCCCCATGAATAAGCAGAAATTAAATATCACGGAGCATGTAAATTTTATCTGGACGCACAACGCTCCATTGGCTCAAAATCACACGTGTTTACTTACTTACTATTCTGGAGAATTAGCAAAAAATGATGGAGGAAAGAAGTAGGCCTACGTCAGAGTGGAAGAAGGGAGTGGATAGGGCTGCCCAATTAATGTCAAACAGGGCCGCGGGGGTGGCCAGGGCAGGAGATGGAAATGTTACCACCGTCTGCTGCACAACTGCTTTATATGAGGCAATGACTTTCTTATACAATAACTTTAAATACTCAACATTTGTCTGTATTAAATATTCACTGATAAATATAGATATCTGTAAATATGCAAGCAAACCTTTCTTAACTAGCATGCACACATTCAAGTGAGTTATATGTGTATATATAATAACGTATATATAGACCTATATATAGGCCTACACACACACACACACACACACACACACACACACACACACACACACACACACACACACACACACACACACACACACACACACACACACACACACACACACACACACACACACACACACACACACACACACAAACACACAATCGCGTCTTGAGTATTGTAATTCAATCCTGGGAGGCTTGCAGAAATACAGATTGTCAGCTTCAGTTCGTTCTGAGCTGCGCTGCTCGGCAAGTGACCAATCTACCATAATCCTTTCCTTTCAAATGTCAGCCTACGTATACACTCCACTGGCTTCCTATCGAGGAAATGCAAGATCCAGATCAACCGAAACAGCCAAAGCAAATATCTGTTAAATAAACTCTCCCACGTTTTACATCTGTGGTCAGTGGTTAAATCCAGCCGGATGGGAGTTCAGGAACCTGTGATTTCAGACCAGCCATCGTATAGGCTACCCCTGAGATCCGCCACATAAGAGTAGACCAGTTACATAACTGCTTTTAGTTACATAACTGCTTTTTCGACGATAGCCTAGATGCCTCGTGTTTCATACATTTTATGCCTATTCAAACAGCGAATATCGTTTATCGATTAGCCAGATATTAGGTTTACAATTGGAGATCCGCCACCTGTGCTGAACAAGTAAACCATTGTCTACAGCCCTATAGTTCCTCAATTGTTCGTTCTAGAGAAAATCATCTCCTTCCCCAGAACTGTCCCGATTTAGAAAACTCATTCGCCAGATATCGCCAGCGTTCATCATCGCATACATACAAGCTAAAGCTGGACCATCTAAGGACATGAATACAATGATCATCACAAAGTTGTCACGATGTATTAAACCTGCTGAAGCGTCACACTGCCCCAAGTAAATACATGCAAGTAGCCAGATATGTAGTGATAGTAGTAGTTAGTAGTAGTTTCAGTTTAACGATACTGTGTGATAACAAAGATCATTAGCGTCGCCCTCCTTTTTTATCCAGGCTTGGGACTGGCACTAACAGAGTACGATTAGTGGCGGAGTGATTATTTGATTAATGGGTAGGGTGTGCTTGAAGCGGTGATACATCCCCTAACTGGTTGGAAGTTGGAACTTTCCCCAACTGTCCCAGTCTTTACTTCTTTACATGGGGAGGGGTGTTTACTGTTCAGGGTAATGGTAAAATTCTGGCATGAACAGCAGAAGATCAGCACCGACGCGGGATCGCTTTCCGCTACCATCCCGAAATCGACTCTTTTCATTCGCCAGATGGCGTTGGTAAAATGAGCAGTAGGACGTGATGGGCGCCTTGAAGTTAAATTCGACCCCTGTAATCACTTGTGATCATCCATGGGCCATTACTATGAATTGTAATCATACTGCGGTGTGTCAATTTGAAATAATAAATGAACATTATTACTAGTATTAATATTATTCATATATTAGGGCTTCAAACAATCAAACTGCATCCTGACGACAACTCAAAGCGGTCAAGCGATGAGGCTTCGAACTGTCGACTCGTCCCATTTGTCGAGAAGTGTAGCTCAAGTAAACTTTTAGGTATAATTAGTAATTACTATTGCAAAGAGTTCATTCTCGCTCTTCTACATAAAAGTTTCCTCACTGACGAAGGCTCACGAAGCCATCAACGAAACATGTACAGAAGTTTCTACCTCCTTTACTCATTTTTACATAGCTCTTTCTTCTACCACCAGTGAATGGCTCCAACGACTTAACGGTTTGGGCACAGATATACATATAATTTGAAGATTGGTCACAATTCTACAATACTTATTAACTGAAGTATGTAACTGCACAATGGCCTTCTGCAAGATAAGTAGGCCTAAATATACTGTCACTAGCTACCACACTCTTTATATCCGTTTCAGAAATCAATATTCCCTGTTCAGTGCAGATAATATGGCTTATTTCTACTTAGTCTGTGTAAACACGCTAGAATATCATTAAAACCTCTGCAACTTTATATCACAGGAGAATTATATTATTATAATAATGTGAAGATTTATAGAGCACAAATTAATATAACTAAATAGGCCTACAGCGAATATGCGCAAAGAAGCAGGTAGGAGTGTTGGTGGGAGAATGCTGGTAGGAATGCCATAGTACGATGAAATAGTTTATCTGGTTGCTAAAGTCAACACTACTGTTTAAAAATAATAAATTCCGTCAATGATTATTTTTTTGTATTCTGCCAATCCAAAGGCAAAAAGAATAGAACTCGATAGCTTTGCGAATCAGCTTTAATTAAAAACAGTTCAATGCAATTATTACAGCAATACGACCAACTAGTGTTTAATTTAAACTCTAACATAAACCTGCCACTGGAAATAGACTTTCTAACGATTGCAGTGTATTCAGCTGGTCCGTGCAAATTTACTGCATAACGAAGCCTACTTTTCACATAATTAAAATCGTCTTTCGCACACTCTCAGGCTCTTTGGCAAAAAGCAAAATGTCCACAGTAGATGTATAAACTGTTCTGAAGCCTTAATAATCAAAGTTGATCTCACAATGTCTTCTTACACACAGAAATCTACAGACGTTTTCAGAACTGTCCACTTCTGCCTTGGCTGGGCTATGCATTCTAAGTAGATGTTTTTTAGAGGTGCAGGATAAATGCTTTATCGAATGAATGACTACAATGAATGAATAGTGCAGCTCGGATTATCATATAGATACCAACTGGCAAGAGTGCCAACCCAACCAAAGACAAGACACACCATCAGGAACAACCAAATACAAATACATTGTCTGATGAAGTTTCTCCCTTTCAAACTCACAGTTGCGTCCGGAAACTCAATGCCACAGAGTGCAAGCAACAGAAAAAGAGAGCAGCGCTACTGACAAATGACACCACACACAAACAGTAATGCTCCAGTTATGCTTCCAGCTTCCACCCAAGGACGAAAGAAACTTTATCGCTAGAGTACTACAATACAGAAGTGTTAACCTACACAAATAAGGCCAATTATGACAGACCAAACCAATTAATCACCATTTTGTAATTGTACCTGGTAGCGGTGTGTCTACCAGTTTCTTCTTCCAATAAACGAATATATTATGCTCGGCTTAACTTAAGTTCAATTCCACTATATGAAGCTACACTGTATGGTTAGTTATATGCCTGGCATTTTTTTACCTCTTCAGGGCATGTCTAACCCATAGAAAAAAGTGCGTTTTAAGATAAGACGTGATTTTTACGATAAGAAAGATTTTTGAGGAAGCACAGTGTAGAACTGCAGTGGAAGAGTTCCAGAAGGCCGAAAAAATATTAGTCAAGCTCAAGTAGCATTCAGGTAAAAGTTTTGTTTAAAGATCTACAGCTTGTCTGAAAAACGTGCCTCCAAGAACAAGGGTATGTGATAAACAAGTGATAACTACACCTTATCTTTTCAGCTCAGCTCCATCCATGAAATCACTTCACATAAATGCATGACCCTTCATCTCATTCATAGAAAATTTGAAAATTACACACAGAGCACTCGGGATATTTATTCATCTAGCTTCACAAATACCGAGATTCAGGCCAACCTGGTTACAACATCAATATATAATCAGTTCACCTTCCAAATAAATATCATGCTAGATTCAGCTCAGAAGTCTTAGATAATTAGAATCTACTCCAGCCAATTTCTGCAAATCATAATTATTACCACATCTGGCTATCCATGTAAAGAATATTCGTGAGCCCTCAAATGAGTAGCATACACAGCAGAGGAGTGATACATAAAAACAGTTTCAACTAAAGGCATGTTGCAACTAAAGAGAGACACCACATGTTAAAACTCAACACACTCATTATTCATCAGAAACGTGTTTGACTATCCAGTAAAAGTAAGCCCTCCAACGCGTAGCATATATGGCAGAGGGGTGTGATAGATGGAAAAGTTTAAATTGAAGAGATTGATCACAAAGCACACTCATTATGCATAAGAAACATGTATGGTTAAACAGCATAATGTCTGGGTTAGTCCTTATACGGCACATAGCGTACACGTCGGCATGACAGATGGGAAAAAGGTTCCACTGAAGGCATGTAGCAGCTGACGAGATAATCCCTGTTAAAACCTAACACACTCATTATTCCTAAGACACGTTTACAAATGATGATGACGATGTACAGAAACAAAGAAAATCTCACAGAAGAACCCTGCTTCTACCACAAAACATGATTCTCCACAGCCTCGCAATATATATACAGCAGCCGCTTATGTACAATTCTCAAACACGTTTTGACCGAAGAATTGACACGTCGAGTTCATTATTTGACAATCGGCATCCCATACAGCGCCACACATACCGAAACTCCACAGACGAACGATAATTGTATCGGGTGAGCAAAACATCGATCAAGCCGACAGTTTCCGTTTAGCTTATGAAACATGAATAAAATTTGCACAAGCAAAGAACAACCTTTGTGGGGGAAGAGCCAGAACCCCGTAGTTGGGCCAGTAAACACCAAATCTGTCAGGTTCTGAAAGGGTTTCCTTTACGAAGCCTAGAGCTGTTCGACGTATCTCGACAGTTGATCTTGTGGAGTAAGAGGAGTGATGCTACCGTCATTGACAAGCGAACTGCCGAGTCCGGCCAGGTCCAGGTTCGGTTGGAATGTGGTCTGCAGCGGCGACAGAAGGACCTGGTCGGCCGGATTGACCTTGCCCTGAAGGTCGGGGTTGGGTCCGCCGCCGACCTGACACAGTCCGTGGTTCATCGGGAGGGTCAGCGTCGGCCGCATCACCTGTCGCATGTTTCCCGACGTTGACAGATGACTGTTTGCCAGCGTCAGCCTCTGCGAAAGCGTCTGGGTCTGCAGCGTCCGGGGGCCGGGCATCAAATGGGGCGAACGGATCGCGGCCGAAGACACGGCGGTCTGAGCCGCTACCGCTGCCTGAAGCGCCGACGCCTGGGCGATGCCGGGGTTCTCTTGAAGGTTGTTGGTGGCAGCGGCGACCATCACGGCTGGAGACGATGAGGTATTGAGAGGTGAGCTTGACTGGACGCCGATCAGCTGCTGTTTGATCTGCAGCTGGAGCTGCTGGGCCGGGTTCTGCTGGACGATGATCATTCCCTGCGGAGTCTGCGGCGTCACCGAGTAGTGCGGAATGATCGTCCGCGGCTGCTGCTGCTGCTGAATGCCGAGGCCCGAGCTCCTGCCGGCGTCGATCAGCTGGTGACCGATGGAAGAGATTATCCGCGCCTGGAGAGGGCCGCCGCCGGGCGCCACGGCCGTCTGGTGGAACTGCATCTGAGGCTGTTGGAATCGGAGCTGCTGCATCAGTTGCTGTTGCTGCTGCTGCTGTGGTTGCCGAGCAATGCCCATCATCCGGGTTCCGCTGACTGGAATGGACTGGAGCAGAGGCGCCGGGGTCGATGCCAGAGCGCTCGGCGGATTGTTATCTGCGGTCAGCTGAATACCGATCGGCAATGGCTGAGCTGTGGTCACAGCTGAATCGGGTCGCTGGACCACGGCCGGCTGAAAGAGTCAACAGAAAACCATCAGCTGCACAAAATGTCTAGTTTATGTAACACTTGAACAGCAGACACCTTAGAAGTGAAAGTACAGACAGAGTTTCTGTTAATCGGAATATATACTTCCTAGACCGCTTATCGTTTTGAAACTTCACTGATTTCTCACATCAGGTGGATTCATCCAATAGATTACCACATCCAACACAGATTCACATCTAAAGTACCCACTGATAGATTATAAAACAACAATACAGGTCTCTAGATCAGTGGTATCTAAACCCACCCCTACCTGGAATTGGAGAACAAACTCCTCACTTTGGCTGACTTATAGACTCAGAAGTCACTCAGAACTGTAAATTAACATATACGTCAACATCCCACACTTCTGGCAACCATGGGAGATCGCCTTCTCCCCCCCGCTCCCCATTGGTAGACACCACTGCTACATATTAGACAAGATTAGCACCCTCCAAACACTCTAACTTCTTTGTAGTATTGAGTTCTACCTGAACACATAAACGTTCTTCTGCTAAATCCCCTCCCTAGGCAAGTGAGGAAGCCAACTTACTCGTTTGAAGAAAGCATTCATCAGATGAGGATTTGCCTTGAGAATATTCAACACTTGCTGACGTTGCACCTGTGACGACGGCGACCTGAGCGTCACAAGCAACTTCTGAAGCGCCAACTGCTGACTGGTGTTCGTAGGCTGCTGAGCCACACCAGACGTGGCCGCAGCAGCACCGGCCAAGGTCCCCGTTCCGACCGAGGCAGCCGCCACTGCCGGAAGACCCACCGAAGCAGCAACAGGTTGTTGGGACGCAATGCCGAGGGTGTTTCCCGCGTTTGATGCCAGCTGGGCACCAAAGGACACCTTCCAGTCGGCCTGCTGTTGGTCTGCAACGGAAACCACCTGTTGGATTGGCGAAGAGAATCTCGGCTGCTGCAGTGCGGTCATAAGGATGCCGTGCCTCAGTGACACGGGATCAGCGGTAGTGGCTGTCGACGAACTTGCACCACCCAAAACCCCTGAAATGTTAGTGATGCCAAGCTGTTGCTGTTGTTGCTGCTGCTGTTGTTGCTGCTGTTGTTGTTGCTGTTGCTGCTGTTGCTGAATTAGGAGCTGGTCAGGCTTGTGGCTAGCAATCGTCGGTAGCGACGGCTTCCCATGCAGTCCCGGATCCAAGACCGTTTTCGGCGAGACCATGGACCCGTTGTCCGAGCCCGAGGAACTGGGCGCGACAGCCGGCACCGGAGCATACGAAGGCGCCATCTGGACCGGCACGGACACCTGCATTCCGCGCTGCATGGCGGCCATGCGCCGGCGCATCATGTGTGCCTGCTGGAGGCGTTGCTGAAGCTGCTGGTGATGCAGCTTCTGTTTGATGGCTATGCAGAACGGCACGGCGCACTTAGCCTCATGGCAGTGCTTGGCGTGGTAGCAGCACAGCGCGATCAGCTGCTTGCAGACGGGGCAGCCGGCGTTTGTCTTGCGCTTGCACAGTTTCGTGTGCGCCATGACGCGCTTCATCTTCTGACAGCTCATCAGGCGGCAGTTGGCGTCGCGACACTGGCAGGCGTGGACGAGAGACTGGATGCAGCGCTGGATCGAGAGGCGCCGCGCTTCCTGCGGATTCTGCTGCTGTTCCTCGCTGCCGTTGCCATCGTCAAGATCCAGACCGAGTTTCTCCATCTTGTGAGGGTGGCCTTCTTTGATGTAGCAAGAGACGCAGAGGTCAAAATCCTACAACCAAAGCCAAATCACTGAAACAGCTTACAAAACATTCTTGGCTTGTATTATGTTGTCGCTTTTTAGAAACTCTCTGCCAGCTGTGATTCAGCAGCTCTGTAATGATCATGAGATGCACATGATCCTGATCTATACAGTCTATACACATGATCAGATAGACAGATGATCTATATATACATTATCCGAAACACACTTACACAGTTCTTTAAGGTGGCATTGTAATAAAGGTGGTATTGAGTGCTAAAAGTTTCAGAAAAGTTATTTTATTTCTCCACTTAAAATCGCAGTTTATTGATCTATAGCCACATATAGTCTTCAATCTGCCTTTATCCCATTTTGTAAGGTAATAACTATAAATGCATAATCCTGTTACCTATATTACCACATGTAAGTGTTCTTATTGGCAGCCAGAGCAATGGGTCCTACGTGACTTCACTCGCAGCCTGCCACTAAATTTGTGAATTTGGGCAGTTATGTTCATTTACTTTAACGAATGTGGCAAATAACTTACTTACTTACTTACTAACGTAGTCACTTATATCTAGGATAGGTGCTATATGAATGCTCTGAATGAATGAATGAATGAACAGGTGACATTGTAAGGAAGATACCCAAATGCAAAGTAACAAGAAATCTTAAAGTGGTTGCATAAGATCTCCTTACATCACATGTATTGCAGTGATAGTGAGTTACAATGTTCGCCTTGCAGCTGTTGCATGTGTAGACAAAGTTATCTTTGCCCTGCGTATGCAACTCGTAGAGCATGGCCAACGTCGAGAACTTTGCCCGGCGGAGTGATGAGAATTCGTGGTGCTTCTCGCGAGCAAGCAAGAGGAAAGCGTCGCGACCGTCCATGAGATCATTCGTGACAAAAGGATCCGGGTCTTTGATCGCTGGCAGATTCGTTGCAGCCTGAGTCGAATGCAGACGTATCACAAAGAACACCTACAGGGAAGACAACGGAACACAGTCTATAGGGAAGAAGCAGAAGAAGAGCAGTCCCTTAAGTTAGCCAGTTTAAAGCTGACATGGCTAAAGGCTAACACAGAGCATGGTCTTCCTTTAAATCGCTTTCTGACAAGTGCAAGTCCACCTCTGTAGTTCCTCTTCGTCCTATCTGCTCTTTGGACTGTCTTGATCTCTTTGTCCCTTGGGCAAGGAAGAACTGCTATGACCCAACATTGCGCCTTTGCTTTTGTGGGTCCTTCATCTTTGAATGACCTTCCCCCTTTACGCTAAGATTTTGGCTGGGGTCTCTCCCTCATCTGCCCGCTGTTTGAAGACTTTTTTATTCCCTTGGGGCTGTCATGCTGAGAGAGCCTGTGAATAGCTTATACTGTAAGAAGTGCTTTAAACATTTTAAAATACAATAGAATATAATGTCAGACTTGTAATTTTTGTAGCTGCTTCCTAATTAAGCCCAATTTCTACTGGCAATGAATACTCCTTTCAGACCCTACCACAACATAGATTTCTTACCTCTTTATGCTTTTCCATGGTAGCAAAAAGCCGGGCTGCGAGATCGTTGCCCATGGGCGGTTGTCCACATTTCTTGCCAGACTTGCGCTGAGTCGAGTTCTTGCTCTTCGAGTTCTTTTTCTTTGTTGCAGTGCTGCCCTTCTGTCCTTTCTTCTTACCCGATTGCTATTTGAGAAAACAGAAATCAATAGTAAAGCTGGAAAATCAGAGGCCAGACTCATTTTGCAAACAGGTAGTAGACACTTTTCTCTCACATCATCAACAAAGTATATCACGTAAGAGGCTCCCATCCTGTGCGGAACATCCTGAGAGGGATTTCAGAAGTACTACAGAAGAGTTTGCCTACAAGGTATCCCTATTGGTACACATAGAGGCATAGGGATTTGCCTTCATTTCCTTTTATTAGGCCCTCAGACCAGCACTGGCCAAATCAACAGGTTCTCAACATGGGGTTAACAAGATCAATCCTGTTGAAATATTATATAGCTATTACACAACCACTTTGGACCATCAAATACAGGCTTCAGATGCACAATCAGACTTAAGGTCTCACCAAGTCTTCTTCACCCTGCCTAAGCATTTGAAGATCTAACATAATAAGGTGCTGTACAGATGTCTTGGTGCTTAAAATGCGTTTTATAAAGTCCAGATACATACGTATACATGCACACATACATACATAGATACATACACATATACATGTACATACATACACGTACATACATACATAGATACATACAAACAATTCATACATACATACATACATACATACATACATACAAATATACATACTTACATACGTACATAAATACATACATACAAACATACATACATACATACATAGTGCTACAATACACTGCACAACATGTCACTTATACTCCAGCAGAAGAATTTCAACTGACATATTCTCACCTCTCCCACTTCCTCTCCCTCCGGCATGGTTTCCTCTGCCTCAACAGTTGTTGCGGCCTCGACCTCTTCTCGCTTGCGTTTGTCCTCCTCCTCCTGGTCCAGTTCTTTGATGCTTTCCTCGAGGACGTTCGGCCAGAAGTCGCCCTCAAAGTACGGCATCTCAACGACGCTCTTCATGTTGCTCTCAATGGCATCCTTCAGCACATCCTACAGAGTGCAAAATAGTAACTGAACATTACTAATATTATTAAAAACATTTTTAACGTGCGCAAGGTTGCACAGAAATGCAAATATGAGCAGTGTTTCCATTAACGCCCAAATGGCCGATTTTATGCCCGTAAACATGTCCAAACGTCCAAATTTTTGGTGTGATAGCCGAAAGAAATGAGCTATGTCCAAAAATTCTATGTCATGGAGTAAATACGTCCTTTTTTTGGACTCTAGCGGAACCACTGAATTTGAGGCTTGTATATGTTTGAAAAGCCCATCACTAGTCACAAATTCAGGTCCATTAATAGCTAGATAACTTCAACAGGATTGCTTTTATTTACTACACCTCTTGAAAACTCTTCCAAAGCACGGCCCAAAAGTATTTATGCTATACACAACTGCAGCAAACCAGAGCACAGATAACTTACAGAAAGGCTTCAAATCTGCACATTTTATACTTAACGATGAGTTATTAAAGTTCTTAATTTTCTCCGTCAATGCAAAGTGTGTCAATGATGAGACTTGACAGCCAACTACACATTGGTAATCACAAGAATGCCAAAGACAGAAAATGTTTCATGTGACTTTTACCTTGTAATCGATGACAACGCGCTCGATGATGGCCTTGTCGAGCATTTTCTTGTACCATTCCTGAAGGCGTTTGGGCTTTGGAATCTTCATGTCAGGAGGATGGCAATGGAATATGTAGTCATCTCCTTCACTCGGAGGGCAAGCCCAAATGTGTGCCATCGTATATCTAGAGTAAAAATAGACTGCATCGTTATTACGAGGTATGCATCGTATGCTTATTCACCATGCTGGTATTTTCACTGCATAATTACAATACTGTAAATTGCACATAGCTCTACATTACTTTATAATTAATAGCACTTGGGGCCTTGTTAGATATCGAATAACCTTCCCCCAATATTCTACAACTGTTACTGCAGTATCACTGGGCACCGTTGTTGACTGCCAGCTCAGTTTTTATGTTTTTCGTGTTTTTATACGTATGTAAACCATAGTGCGGTTAGCAACTGGTATAATAAAGAATATACTTACTTACATATTTACTTACTTACTTGCAGTGGCTATCCGCTGATGCCTTGTGCACTAAGATAACAATGCCATAGAAGTCAAAAGACTGGATTAAATAGAATGGCATCCAAGTGTGAGATAGTCAAAGCTTCTATTGTTCCAATGTCAACAATACAAGAGTACAGTGCAATGTTATTTCTATTGAAGCAAATCATGCGTACAGTGCAATGAACAGTTAATGCTATAAAAGTCAACAGACTGGATGAAATAGATTAAAATAGCATCTAAGCATGACATAATCAAAGCTTCTGCTCCAGCAACGATTCAAGAGGACATTGCACTGAATATTCTGATCAATAACGTAATACATGAATCATTGTACATCTGCTGCTCACCCTAGGTTCTTAACATAGTCGAGGTATCCAATGAGTATTTCGTGGTAGACAGATGTGCGGATGTGTTTTGGCTGGAAGAAATTGACGCTATCCAGGTAAGCCAAGTATATTCGCCTGTAAACATCGAAGCAACATGTTATTTCTAACAAAGCACATCATGCGTACACATGAACTATAACATTATCACTCTCTACACTTCAGTGAACACAAGCCATTACATCAGACAAAAAGTGAGAAACTTTACATTTAACTCGTTACTTGCACTGTTGTATCTTTGACAATGTATTAACCTAAATTGTGAATCTTTTCCAACTTTTTAGCAACCCTGATGCCATAAACTCTGACTGCAAATGTACATGAAACGTTGTTAAACTAAGAATCAGTTTTTATTGTAACAAGTTGCGCTTGTGACAACTTTGTTATTCAGAATAAACGAATATTGATTGAAAGCTTAAAAGAAGCTGCCACAATGTTCTGCTACATGCATACACGAAAATGACCTTAACAAGCTCAAAATACCGACAATTACGCAACAGCACAGTCACACAGAACCGTTAAGCAACCTTCCACAAGTGTTGAAAGACAACCATCTGACCAATTTACAAAAAGCACATATAAACAGTCAACAGAGTGGGCACGATAAGTTAAATTGCTAATCGATTAGAATTAGAATTAGCTGCTGAAATTTGCTGATCGATTAGAAAATAGAATTAGCAAAATCTTGTAGCTAATCGATTAGAATTAAAATTAGCTGTTTGTCTAAAAATGTCTAATCAATTAGCTAATCGACTAGTTAAATCGCTAATCGATTAGAATTAGGATATATAGCTACTGAAATATGCTAATTGATTAGAATTTGAATTAGCAAAATCTTGTAGCTAATTGATTAGAATTAGAATTAGCTGTTTGTCTAATCGATTAGCTAATCAATTAGAATCTAATCGATTAGTCACCCATCTCTGACAGTCAACTGCCTCTTAGACAAACCTGGCATTCGGTGCAAGACTATTCGATCCGTACTCCTGAACGTGCATTCCAAAGAAGCAAACGTCGGCGCCATCTATCTCTTCAAAGGCAAAGATCGCTTTGGCAACATAGGGAAAGCTGTCAGCCATTGACTCCACGTATCGCTGCTTCATGCCCGGCTTCACTTCGACGACCTTTTCTGCGCTGGCTAGAACGCGTATCATCACCTCGCCCGCTCCTGCATCCTTCTTCTTCAGGAACGAATTCACTCGGTTCTCCAGGTAAGTGCCAAGTTTAGTCTGTGGCAATCCTGCAGAACATAACAGAAGTATTGTTCAAATTATAAATTGTGCTCTTTCATTCCTTCGTTTAATCAATCAGGGATTTATATAGCGCTCCGTTCAATCACGGGATATTGCAACAGAGGAGTTCAGAGCCCAGCCCCAACCAGAACTTCCCATGTGTTGTTGAAAGGCACGTGTAGCATCCCAGTAAAAAGGCACATCCATGGTTAAGATGAGTGGCTGAACCACTGAAGAGGCATGATGTTGCATAGAGATAATAATAATATTTATAATAATAATAATAATCGCTTAGAAATTCAAACTGACAAGCATGCAGTACGATTACATGATACAGTAGTAACAGATGACAACAAGTTTAACAGGAGTCAAATTTAACTGTATGGCAGCCTGCTAGGCGCCCATCTGTCCTACTGCTCATTTTACAGTTACCCCTAGGGAGTGGAAGGCTGAGTCAATCTTACGGGGCTAGTGGGTATTGAACCCGCGTCCTTCTGATCTTCGTGCCAGCATGTTATCACTCAACCATCTAACTGCCCCAAAAGGTCTTGAAGCAAAGAAGTGCATAAGTGATATATAATATAAAGTAATGTAAGCTGGGTTCAAGTATTGTACACCAGAAACATATTATACAGCTACCGGTACGTTTATCAAACTTGGTATATAGAAGTTTTGCTTCTGCACAGGCATTTTTCAGTCCTTATCGAGCCACACTGTGTTGGCTAGCAGATATCAAAGTTACAGTGCCAGTCTGTGATATGATACTCTAGTTCTGTCTAGTTGCAACCTCTTGATGAGAGTGATTAACAGATGTTTCATTTCCTGATTGGCTTGAGGCATGATACAAAGAGTGCTGTCCATCTGGGCTCAGTCAATGTTAATCTAATCCAACGACTTCTATAGGACCGCTCTACGGCACTCAGAGATTCGATTTCTGTTCCGCCGTCCCAGGAACTTGAAGGGACCCGTTGGATGACCAAGACACAAATGGACCCACATGGTGGACGCATACCGGGTATCTGTATCCACTGAACTTTGGGCTACATGCAGCCTGGAGACAGTCCTGAATGATTGGCAGAGTTGCCAAAATGGAAACAATCAGGAGAGAGAAATACCTCTGATGATGATGATTACTAATAAATTGGGAGCAGAGTCTCCAACTGTTTTATGTTGGGAGTCCGTGCTAAAATGCAGCATGCTATACAAGAAGGCTCTGCTCTAATGCGTAGGCATTCATCATGTAGCTAGTTCCAACAGCTACAGTCCTATAGCAGAAGTGCCTAGCTGCTTCACAACAGCACCAATACCAAAACCTTGACAACATATCGATTCCTAGGGTTGAGAAGAAATTGAAATTGCTAGTTTCATATTATAAGGCTCTGCTTTGAAGTATAGGATTTCTTAGGCGTGCACTGATGAGTTTTTTCTTTGAAGCAGCGCTTTATGAATATAAGATTACAAATTACAATTACAAAAATATTGCTAGTTTCATATAAGTAAATAAGTAAGTAAGACTTACTTACTAAGTACGTAAAACTTTCTTAGTTTACAATCTGTGTCATGATACCAGCAAGCTCATTGAGTCAGCCAATGTGGTATTAAAATCAACGTGCTCACACTAAGTTAGCAATAATGCATTTAATTTAATGCATTAATTATAAATGATCATAATACATTCTGTTTGCCATCTGAAATTATTCTAGTAGAAAGGGTCAGCCCTGCACTGGCAGATTTGTTTACCCTTTAGGGTTTCCTGTTGACAACAACAATAGATTAATCTCGAAATGTTGTGTTATCAATGAGTTGTAGTCTGTCCTAACAGTGCTATCGATGACATTTTTTCTACTGTAAAACGCATGTTGTTTCTGAGTCAATAAATGGCTGATTGATTGATTGAATTTCAATGTTTGGGGCTTGAATAAAAAAATCATTAGATCCAGCTGCCCGATGGTCTTCTGAAACCTACCAAAAGAAGCCCTGTTTAAACTACATGAGTTAAATTCATCTGTAACAAATTGCCAAACACACTGCGATTATCCACAGTTAAACCATAAAAACCTGGAAGTTCTTATTGACGGATAAGACTTTATCTGGCTTCACTAAATGGCCAATTTCAGAAGAAAAGGAGCAACTGAAGGACAAAGAGAATAGGAGGAGAAGCAGTAGCTGCCACAGAAGCAGTAGTAAGACAAGTATGAGAAGGCAGGGAATGAGAAGGAGGACATTGAGAAGCACGAAGGGAGGGGCAACAGGAGGAGGCTAAAAGTAGCAGGAATAGGAGTAGGATGAGCAGAAGTAGGAATTAGGAATTGGAGTGGGAGCTGGGAATAGGAGAGCTGCTTACGTTTAGCAGTGTACTTGTTCTCCCGTCTTTTCATGTTGTTTGCACTGGCGCATGCCGCACAGACGAATTCATTTGGCCAGATCTGTTCCATGTGCAGGGAACAGATCTGGTGCTGTTTACGGCCACAGTAAGTGCACTCAACAAACCTGGGAGGGGAAACAATATAAAAAAAAGTTAAACAGTAACACAGTGAGAAACTTAAACAACCACAGTGAGTTGAGCCGTGAGTGCCTCTGACTAGGTATCTTGGAAGGGTCCTATACAAGTCCCCTGAATGGGTCAGGAGCACTTCAGAGTAGTAGCCTTGAAGGGGTGCTATATAAATCTTTTTAAAGAATAAACGAACATGTTGAATTTACTAGTACTATCACCCTTGCAGGACCTTTCCATTTCTCTTATCTCATTTCACAAACAATTCAAGATTTTATCTGTTTGCAGCAACCCATGTTCTTGACGTGAATTTATGCTCATGCAAGCATCTGGTTCCTACTAATTAATAATAAATAAAAATAGAACACCAAATCTGATATATTCATTTATTGAGAAAAACAATCTGACAAAAACGCAGAAATGTTAACATGAGTGATAATGGATAATTAAAGTTAATTAGAAAATTTTAGAATAAACTAGCAAATATTTGTATATAATGATCTGGGAATAAATTGAGAGTTGTTGATAACGTCACATTTAGAAATCACGAAGCACTCATCTATGTCCTGCTTCCCTTGCCCTTTATAACAGAATTCTTTACTCACTGTTCAAGTTCAAGGTCACTGTTCTTTGTCTTCTGAAACAAATCCTTCTGGATATGACTGAAAACATCAAAATACGACAAACTTAGGAAATCTGAATCAGTGAACATGCTCTGAATTAATGAATAACGAAGTACGATACATTTGCATCTCTGATAAAATTTTCTAATCATAATTATCATTACAAATACACAACTGGAAACTTTGGTAAATTCAACTTACAATACAAAGCATAATGCACATTTATTTATAAATTCTTTGCAGATACATAATTATAACAAATACATTTCTGAACAAATCCACAGACAATATAACCTCTATTTCATATTACTAATTATTGTATGCCGAAAATGTCTAAAGTGCTGCTCTATTTAGCTAAGCGTAGGGCACCAGCTTATTCAAAGATGCTGCGTCATATCAGAGGGGTTGTCCAGAGATGTCTAGTGAAGAAGTATTACTAAAAGTCAGCAGCAAAATGTACAGAATTGTTTATAAGAACCATTGTGAATGATAGCCAAACTACAGCTTTGTGCATAAGCATAGTCACTGTGCATAAAGCGACTGTGAGCATTATTGCAGTAGTAGTACATAAAGTTTAGATTTAATTCAGATTAGATTACATTGGTTAAGATTAGATTAGATTAGTTCAAAACAGATTAAATTAACTCACATTCCAGGTCGAGATGGGTCATCGATCAGTTCAACCTCGGTGCCTGGAATCTCGAGGAAACACTTCTCACAGTAAACATACCTAAACAGAAGGAGGATTATGCACATTAATACAATTGATATAAAATAACGATTTATTATTTACTAGCATTATTATTAAGGCAGTCTACAAGGTTACAGCATTTCCATAAAGTGGCAACACAAAGTTATATTGCATTTCACATATCATTGTACATAACATTTATCTGCTAGACAGCAGTGTTACAACACCTTTGTGAGGGTCTTGAAACATGCTATAAATGTGTTCAGATACGTACATACATACATCTGCTGGTAGCCATAGACCCCTTAAATTACCTGGACTGTACGCACTCAGCCTGGGGATTTGGAACTTGGGTCCATTCTCAGTTTACTCTTTTTTTCACAGAAAATGAAAGAAAAGTCTGACATGGATGAACTTTTTTGTTCTGTTTGAATTGATGAGAGCTACATCAAGGAAAAATATTGACACTAAATTTTAGATCATTCAAGGTCATTTCAAGGTAAGAAAAATGAAGTTTAGCAAAAATCAGAGAAAAATGGCCAGATCTTGGCCAAAGATTTTTGAAATCGGCTAATTCTTTCTTGTGTTTTTCGTCTGGATAAGGGCAACAGGTCTGTCGTATGGAAAAAATGACTAAATGTAAGACATTTTGGCAGTCTACAGTCCTGAGAATTTGAGGGGTCTATGCTGGTAACCATATTGCAATGAATTCCTCCTCGCCCGTCATCGGCCGATTCCCTACCCTTTCTACTTGCCTCTGATACTAATATCACAACACCTGCCCATTTCGGTTGTGTCTCTTAAGCCTTTCAGTGACCAGCAATAAACAACATTATCAATCAAGGGACGTCTAGAGGAAACAGGTGCGTGTCTTATGCCGGTACTTATACGATTCAGCATCTGTCATCGTTTGCAGTGCGGCCAGTAATGCGTTCCAGAAAGATCAACATGCACAAAAGAAAGAGTCATTCCCTCCCCTGCCACGTGTCTGCCTGTCCGTCTGTAACTGCTTCTGCGCCTTCTCTCTGCTGCACAGAGTGTAAGCGGCGCAGTTGAAAAGTGCAGCACTAGTCTGACTGGACTTTTTTGTGCCAAACTGGCTTTTCTGACACAATGGGTCTTTGTTCAGGTCTGACAATGACGCAGATTCAATTGCTGTTTTCTTCCTGTTGACTGATTTCAGACATGGAAAGGATTCCAGGGTTAGCATATGGCACATTCATTTATGCTTGCTGTCATAACGCAGACAGTTACAAATTAGCCTTGTCTTTGTCTACAGATAACATTTCAACAATTGTTTTGCGAAGTATCACTCAGAAAAGCCCCAACAACTTAAAATGTTTAAAGAACCAAGACTCAAAACACAAAAATAACTCAAAGACCTAAAATGACCTACATGTGTGACAGAATTAAGGGACCAGTCAGACTGTGTAGAACCAAAAACCAGAGTCTTCATATGACCCAACAGACCATGACAATAACTGACTTTTCAACGCACTCTAAGAGAATGCCGTGGTCAACAGTGTCTAAGGCGGCACTCACAACAGAAAGGGCCAGGAGGGTCACAAGTCCTCTATCAACAGCCTCAATAATGTCAGCCAGAATGCAACAAGACCCAATTTGTGCAAATCAAGTTTCAGCTGTATTGATTTGAACCAAATTCTATCGTATTTCCTCTATTCTACATGTTGACTTAGAAACATAAGAGGCATTGGTTCATCCATCAGGATCAAAATAAGTCTCATTTCTGTAGCTATGAATACACTTACAACCTGTCTAGAGTCTAGACTTCTCAGCCACTAAGAACACTTGACCAAAGCTTCACATGAACATCCAGACACATAAACACAAAGATATACACAAACATTTGTTAGCATAGACATGTACATGTACACATGCATGCACACACAAACACACACACACAACAAGCAAACCGACACACACAAACACACACACACATCTAGGTACTTACATACGAACTACATATCCATATTTATTGACTAATTTAAACAATAATTACATGCAAGGTCAGCAAACCTTACTCTGCTGCATACATAAACAGTTGTATGAGCATGAATCTATGGCCAGCCAGATCTGACCGTATACCTGTTCTGGTAGCTGTAGTAAGTGGCATGAACTGGTATCGTACACATCGGTTTGCCATAGCAGCAGAGGACCTGAGGGCAGAAGACGTACTTTCGTCCACAGCAGAAACCCAGTGAACGCATCACGTTATCAATATCCACCTCAAACGTCTCCGATAACTAACAAAAACAAACAAACTCATCCCATAGAAGTTTCTACCAATGCAGATAATAAAAACCTATGTAAACACATGAGCTCAGTCAGCTCACTGCAAATCACCCAGCCAGCAAACGAAACCACCCAACAACTTAAACCAATCGGCCAATACAGCAAACAACCCTACCAGATCAAACCAACAGAGTAACAACACAAACACACCCAACCACATCAAACCAATGGACTTACAAACAAACACCAAACTCGACCAAACCAAAGGACTAACAAGCAAACACCAAACTAGACCAAACCAAAGGACTAACAAGCAAACACCAAACTAGATCAAACCAAAGGACTTACAAACAAACACCAAACTAGACCAAACCAAAGGACTAACAAGCAAACACCAAACTAGACCAAACCAAAGGACTAACAAGCAAACACCAAACTAGATCAAACCAAAGGACTTACAAACAAACACCAAACTAGACCAAACCAAAGGACTAACAAGCAAACACCAAACTAGATCAAACCAAAGGACTTACAAACAAATACCAAACTAGATCAAACCAAAGGACTAACAAGCAATTGCACCTAACCAGATTATACGAATGGAATAACAAACAAACACACCCAAACAACCAACTCTCTCCAGATAACGAACCCAAACCCAACAGATTAACAAACCAAAACACATAAACCATTCAAAACAATCAACTGAACCAATCAACAGCTAGAAGCATAACCAACTGCAACACTTCCGAGGCTAAAAAACATTAACTCCTTTCGCAAACCAGAAGAAATCTAAACTAACACGTTCCAGGTGGCTTTATATCAAAGTTTTCATCATAGTGACACAGGAGAACTTGTCTAAACACCTCAAATTTTTAAACAGTTAGATAGCACTTGTACTAGCACACTTTTTACAAGACTAAAAAAAGCAAATATGTAATCAGCAACAAGTAAGAAATCAGATATATTTACCTAGCCCATTTTAAAATAACCAGAATTTCAGACTGAAATCCACGAAGTGGTCATTGATTATCAAACAGAAAAATTTTAAACTTTCAAAATTGCACACATCACAACAGTTGCAGTGAGAACTACTGATGCACTGTTAGACGAACCTTGGTACAGAATTTGTGGACCTTGGACGTTTTGCGGTTGTAGAGCCATGCGTTGTCGAACATTAGCCACACATCATCGACATACTGCCAGGGATCCTTGTACTGACCAGTATCCAGCTTCCGTTTAATCATCGACAGATCCATCGGCTTCTTAATAATATCAAAGTAGTCCTGCAACACACAACAAAAGGCCAACATCAATTGTAAAATGCTACAACTTCACATCATAGTTGCCACTGTATTCACACACTCAATACAGCACCTAAATCAACTTCATAGAAGTCCAAAGTAGTCCTACATCATACAACACGCATCCATTGTATTGTATTTTCGTTTATTCAAAACTGGCTGTCATAACGCAGCCAACGACAAAAGTGCGTAACTTATTGTTATTGTTAGGAGCTAAGACTGATTACAGATATGCATCAATCACAAATTGCTACGATGCAACATTTCATTTGCAATTCTGATCTGATACTTATTCTAACGCATACATCAGCTTCTTAGTAATATCAGAGTATCATATTATCTCGAGTATAATGCACATGCTGGCATAATGTTGTCCCCAAATCACGAAATTTATAAATGCAAAATATTAGTACCTACTGTAGGCATAACGCAGAGGTGAAATTCTGAGTGTCCATGCAATGTAAATGCGAAATCGGAAGGATCAAAATGGGTGCTAGTAGACCATTCGAATTCTAGATATAAGATTGATCTCACAAGATCTGTCGGAAGCAAACTACGTCCTTTGAAACCATTTTGGTGTGAGCTACTGGCCCTATCCCAATGGTGCCCCAGGCAAAGCATACACTTGACGCACTGTGATGCCCACTCCACAGTTCACCCCACATCACAACCCAATGAGGAACTGTTCAGAAACCAGCTAGAACATCACGCTCAACTGAGTTATTTATTATTATTAAGATTTTCATAGTACGGTCAAACCTGGATACCGTAATTCAAATTTTTGGGAATGATACAGGTAAAAACAATTCGAATTACCTGGTACTAAAAAAAAAGATTTACTGAAAATAAGAAAAAATTATTTATTACAAAGAATTATTTGTTGAAGCAATCAGAAATATTTTTTGCTTGTAGTTTTTCTCCTTCAGTTTTCAATTTATCAAAACTGATAGGAGTCTGCTTTTACTTAAAAAAACTTACTGGCACCACCTAGATTTTGGTGTCGAAAGGTACATTATTATATACTTACTTGCAGCCGGACCGCTCTAGTACATTTTAATATCTATGAAATAAAATAAACAGGATATGGTGAAATTTTTTGGGTCTTTATTTTCAAAAATAACTTTTAAAATATTTAAAAATCTTATGTTATAAAATTAACTTAATAAATGCAAGCTAAATAAATTATACCAATAAAATGTAAGGTAATTCAGCTGACAAAACTTTTTCCGTTGCCATTGATAAGTGCATCAGAATTCTTCATGGGTGATCGGTTTTCCTAAAAATCTAAGACCTTTTTTCTATGTACAATGTGCCCCAGACTTTCAGCAGGTTTTTTCGGTAAAAAGTAAGCCTTATACACGAGATAATACGGTAGTCCTGTGGTTGCTCTTAAAACGTTAAAACTTCACCTAGTAATCGCAATCGGACTTTTATTACGGTACCTCTTCAGGAAAGCATTTCCTAAGCGCTCTTAACCCAACAGTGCATGGCCAGAATCAAAGACAACGCTTGTAGAACCGCCAATACAATAGAGACTGAATGGTTACACCAGGCAATTGTGTCCCAGGTTATATGGCCAGTGCAACCAATGTCTGACTGACTTGTCAATTACAGTAGAACCATAGACATGCACATACAACAGTAGAACCATAGAGACACGCATACATCAGTAGAACCATAGAGACACGCATACAACAGTAGAACCATAGAGACACGCATACAACAGTAGAACCATAGAGATACGCATACAACAGTAGAACCATAGAGACACGCATACAACAGTAGAACCATAGAGATACGCATACAACAGTAGAACCATAGAGACACGCATACAACAGTAGAACCATAGAGACACGCATACAACAGTAGAACCATAGAGACACGCATACAACAGTAGAACCACCGGCATGCACACACGCACATACAGCATACTACTACTGATACAAACTGATCTGTACAATATTTACACATGCCTGACAGGCTCCCAGAGTAATCCACCACAGAACTTGTCTCAACATCGGATTTTACAAAACACAATACATCCATAACTTAACCCTTTAACGATGAGCTGCCTATGGTTTTCCATACATTTTAGTACATGCTCGTCGTTAAAGGGTTAACAAAGCCACCTTACAAAGTTCACAGGTGCACTTTGAAGACGGGCACCATGCAATATCAAACATAAACAGACTCAAAGAGGTAAGTTTTCAGTTTGGAGTGACAAACAGTCAAAGTCAGCCTGACTAGAACTTGAAGCAGAAACACAGTAAGGGGCAGCTGCAGTATAACCCTCAAATTGCTTCCTTCCAAACCCTCGTGATACATACAGGTATCTGAAGGAGGATAGGATCGACGGCTTGTCGGAATGGAAGCGACTCTGGTTCCATGCGATACAGCTTCTCCAGAATCGGCATCAGCACCTGGCGAAGTTCATTTGGTTTCCATGCTACAACAACAATACGCTGACGCTCAGTCAAGTCAGAGGATCTTTCACAGTACACCTTTATTATATCATGGATCCTGTTATATTGTGGTCAGAATGTGAATACCAGATTTTGTTCAGATTTAAAAAAACATGACCTCATCATATACTTGTTGCTATTCATAATCTGTTGTGGACATACTTATCAGATAATTACTACAATGATGATTACCTTGCCTTGGTATTCATGAAGAAACAGGACATTGCTAGATTGAATAGTATTTGACGACTTCTGTACACCCAGCTGATTTGCTGTGGACTATATATAATTAATGCTCTATGTATGTGTATGTATGTATGTATGTATGAGCACTTGAGGTGGATTCGAACCCGCAACCCTCCGGCTGCAAGGCACCGAACATACCCCTACACCACCGCGCTCCACATCTTTTATCTTTTTCTCGTTTCCTTGTTGTTGTCGTTTGGTCACTGTTTCTCCCTTATTTGGCATATTAACCCTTAAACGACGAGCGTGTACTCAAATGAATGGAAAACCAACGGAGTTCATTATTAAAGTGTTAATGGTGTTCATTTATAAGAAACATCTCATTACAAGGTCGTTCTTCGTTTTTGTCCATAAAAGAGGCTTAGGTACACAATACTCATCGAATACTGCACAGTATTCTAGTAGTTAAACTGTAAAATGAAAGGTAGGGGGTTCAAACACCCACCAGGACAGACAGATATTCAAAACTTTCTGCTCCACTAATGCCCTATAGAGACCTTGGCTATAAAATGACCGAGTGCAAAAATGTACACTGTTGGAGGGGAATGCAGGTAGCAAATGAGAGGACTAGCCACCAACCCTAATATGTAAGGACCAAACAATTAATATGGCAGCACTTTGTACCATAGCTCCCTCTAAAGGTTAGATGAAAGGATTGCTCATTTTTGCTTAAAAAATGACCCCACTCTGTTTACACAGGGGATGCGGCGGTGTAGACGTATGTTCTGTGCCTTGTAACCGGAGGGTCGCAGGTTCAAATCTACCTCAAGCAACTGCGTAGCAACCTTGGACAAGTTGCTCACCCACAATTGTCTGTGAGGAAGGCAATGGGAAATCACCTCACTCACCTCATCCCCGGGTGGCATAAAAGTCAATTGACCTGCCAAGAACTCATCATCATCATCATCATCATCATCATCTGTCTGCACAATGTTGTGCATTACATGGGTAAAACTAAGCTTAGCAAATGATTCAAAGAACAGAGACACTAAGAAAGCGTAGTACTTTTCTTATCAATTGGTGGCTTTGGAGGCGAAGACTGTGCCAATCCACAGGATCCCTGATCACCGTCCGTTTTCATTCCATCCAGACTCATCGATCCGCCATCGTGATCCATCTTGACCTCGCCACTAAGCGCCAGCGTGTCATCGAGAGAACCTTCCAACTTGAATTCCATCTGCATATTTGTCTGCTTCTCTTCGAGCCTCACCGCTTCGTTCTTCGGTTCCTCGGTCGTGGCGCTCTCAAAGACCATATTGCTCGAACTGGTCCCGGCGCCAGCAGAAGCCGGATCGACTTCAAGAAGATCGGATTTTGTTGCAGCGGACTCTGTGTCATCCAACGGCTGCCTCGACGTCGGCAGGTGAAGCATCATCGACGCAGTCGGAGACGAGAGAAGCATCGCACTGGAACTGGCGCCAGTTGGCATCGGAGGAGAGAAGATGTTTGGCAGGGTCTGCTGAGCATTAATACCAGGCTGCTGCTGCTGTTGCAAAACGAACTGATGCTGCTGCTGTTGCTGCTGCTGCTGAACTGGTAGCTGAAGTGAAGTACTCGAAGTGCTGCCTAGAGATGTCAGCGAAGCTGGAAAAACCCCGAATGGCTGATGACTAAAACTGGGTTTCTGATCGGCCTACAACAGAACACATGCTTGTGAAAATGTAAGTAAGTCAAATTCGATCAAAAGTATCACTTCCTTTCTGTTTCCAGAAAACAGTCAAAAATGCACTTGTAAAGCAACTCCGAGCTATAGTATTTGCACTGACAGTAGACCGTTTTGTAAAGCATCCTAGAAGTAGCTTGCTACCGATGATGAGATAGAAATCGTCGCATTTACAAATACATAAAGTTACAACAATTAAAATTACAATAATTACAATAAAAATTACAATAATTACAATTACAATAATTACAATTAAATTACAATAATTACAATTACAATAATTACAATTACAATTACAATAATTACACTTACATTTACGATAATTACAATTACAATTACTTCACAGTGTTCAAGTATATGCATAACATACATATACTTGAACACTGTAGAGCTCAAGTCACTTCTTCATTCATCTTAAACCAATCCAACGTTCCATTGAAACAGGTCCGACTTTCCATTTAAAACCAATCCAGAGTCCAAAAAACAGGTCCAATTTTTTCTCAAATTGGTAAAAGCTTTAGCCTGAAACTGGACCAACGTTCAGTCGGAAACTGGTCCAAAGTTTAATCTCAATGTATTCCACATTTTCCTCACGATTGCTATCAACGTTATGATCGCAACAACATCTGAGGCAAAAAGCTGCAGACAATAGATGCAATTACCTGTAATAATGAATTGATAGACAGCTGTTGGCCCAGACTTGACGTCGATAATAATCCTCCTCCGCCTCCTCCTCCTGCTCCTAAGATGGGTCCAATGGCACCAAGCGTAATGGCAGACACTAAAGACTGCTGATCACATGCTCCCATGCTGCTGTTGGTTGCCAATGACACCTGCGGACCAGTTAACGTCATTGGACCGTCTAAAAAAATGACAAAGGACACTGCTTAGAAAGACGTTAAATTTCCTGACTAATTCTGGGTAAGGCATCTAAACTTATTCACCAGTTTTCATGCCCCCTCTGACCCCTGGCAACCGGACTCGGACCTCCTTCTGACTACCCTTTCGACAACCCCTCTGACTCGACGCAGTGCTCGTGAATAAGCCGGTGCCCTGTGCTTGGCTTTCAGTCCCATCAGCAAAGCTTGAGAGGCAGCCAAGGGTGTGAAGCATTAGCAATTTCTTGGCATATGGGTGGGTGGTCAGACCCCTGCATCACTGCCTGATCTTCCTGTTCATTGTACACATTTTATAGCGGAGAACAATGCACATAAAATGTAAAAGCAAAGTAAACACTGTCACTCTCTGTCTCTCCCTCTCCCTTTCCCTCCCCTTCTCTCTCTGTGTCTCCCTCTCTCTTTCTGCCTCTCCTCTGCCTCTCCTCTGTCTGTCTGTCTGTCTCTCTCTCTCATAACGGTATATATATATATATATACACCGTGAGGCATAAAAAAGGAAGCCCCTACAAAATCGTTATTATTTTTAACAATATTCAAACAATGTCAATGAAATTCATGAAATTTATAGCTAAATAGCAGACAATGTAAAACAAATTACAGTTTGTACTCAAACTGTCCGCCTTCAGCTTCTACGCATGCGCGAAGTCGCTTGCACCATTCACGCACCGCAGTCGCCTTTTGTTGCGTCGCTACCCAGCTAGCCTAGTGCATTTCATCTGGTTTACTGACGAAAAATTATTCACAGTTGCTTCTCCTAGCAATGCTCAAAATTATCGTCTGTATGTAGCAGTTGGAACTCGAAAGAGTGATATTGCAGCCGACCGCCTTTTACGCACACGTCCGACGTTTAGCAAATCCCTGATGGTGTCAGTCGGTGTTTCTTCTCTGGGGCGCACGTCAATTCACTTCGTTGAACCGGGATTAAAAATCAACGGCCAATACTACAGAGATGTTTTACTCATGGAAGACCTTCTACCTGAAATTCGATAATTCTCTTAATTTTACATTTCCAAGCAAGATGGTGCTCCAGTGCACAGAGCTCGAGAAACGGTTGCACTTCTGACAAATGAAACTCCTGACTTCATAATTCCAACACTATGGCCCCCTAACAGCCGAGATCTGAATCCCGTAGATTATCAAATATGGGGATGCATGCAGGAAATGGTGTACAAAGCAAAGGTCCGTGAAGTTAAAGATCTTCGTAAGCGAATCATGCAAGCTTAGCTTGGAACGATCTTGACCAACGAATTATTGACTCGGCGGTGCGTGAATGGCGCAAGCGACTTCGCGCATGCGTAGAAGCTGAAGGCGGACAGTTTGAGTACAAATTGTAAATTTTTTTACATTGCATGCTATTTAGCTATAAATTTCATGAATTTCATTGACATTGTTTGAATATTGTTAAAAATAATAACGATTTTGTAGGGGCTTCCTTTTTTATGCCTCACGGTGTATATTCGTTTATCAACAAATATAATATATATATATATAATATATATATATAATGTATTTGTTTAATAGTTCTGAATGACAAACTACAATCAGTAAAAAATCTGCCTGACAAACTGCAGCCGGTTATATGAGATAGAATTTAAAAGGTTCGATGGTCAATGGTCAATACGGGTTGGAGGTCCACTACAGCCGTCCATAAAGTACTCAGGAATATTATTTCTGTTCAGCCGTACCATTCGGTATGAAAACCTGAAAGCACATAGACTGTTCAATATTGCAAACTTGCCTATATATGGGGACAACACACTGGCAAATGCAGGAGATCACAAAGGAGGGTGAACTGTATGCATGAAATATGTATGCATGTACTGTAATGTAACGTAATCGAACATTTATATAGCACCACTCAAAATCAGCAGCACTCTCATCGGCGTCAGTGCCTGGGCCAGTGAACTTTCCTAGGAAAGTCTTATGGCGTTTCTGGAACCATAGAACGAGAATTCGTCACTTGAGCCTTTAATATTCGTAATTATTCGTGAATATTAGGGCATTTTTAATATTCGTAAATATTCGCAAGTATTCGTTGATGACGTCACAAACTAATTTAAGACTACTAATTTAAGAATATGTGCAGTGGTTTTGTAACTGTTCTTGTTCTAATGTCTAATTTTGGGAACTGAATTTTGTGCAATTAATCCCGAATTTTGAATTGTATTGTAGGCCTATTGTATTTTCGTTTATTCAAAACTGGCTGTCATAACGCAGCCAACGACAAAAGAGCGTAACTTAGAATTAAGAATGAAAAGAAATTTAAAAATTTAATATTCGTTGGCCAGTTTTAATATTCGTCAATATTCGTCGATTTCTACAAATCTTAATATTCGTAATATACGCATACTCGTTCTATGTCTGGAACTGGGGAGGTCAGAGGGCTAGTAATTCCATACATGTAATGTATGTATAAATGCATGTATATATAAGTATGTAAATGTATGTATATATGTATTTGGCTGCTTAAAGAGCACCTTTTAAAACTGTAAAGTATCTTTCTTGATGACCTTCATCAGATTCATATATTTGATGACTTCCTTAGTTTACAACATATTTAGCAACTATTTTAGATTAGAAGACTACAGGGCACTACCTCAGAGGCCTGCAGCCCCTATCTCAGATGGGGTTGACAGCGGAATTGCCCACAATCTGCCCCGGGGATATCCATAGCTTAGTCAAGCAGGTGCATCATCCTGCCTTCACCAACCTACGAGGTAAGGTTCTGTGAATGATGTACTAACATCAGTTGATTTTCGTTGGTAGTACATCGTATTGTATTGTATTTATAGATGTATAAGGCCAAAAAAATGCTGTGTTTCCGGTAACATAGCTTTAAAAAACTGGGTAGGTAGGAAAAAAATTTTATTTTGAAAAATATTTTTATCCAACAATTTGCTCTTACACCTTGCTAAACAGTTTCGCATTCTTTAAACTTATTTGTTATAGATGGTATGCTGCTATTTTAGAGTATATATTGTTGCAGATATAACAACACAACAGTTAAAGGCTAAATTCATGTGTCAATAAAAAATAAATAAAAAAATATAAAAAAAATTGTCAAAAAATTATTTTTTCACAAAAACATTTTTTCACAAAATTTTCACAGTCGGGCCTAAAAAAGTGACTCGGTCGGATTACCGGAAACACAACATTATTTTTTTGGCCTAAAGCACCTCTTCCAGTGAACACCAATCAGAGGCGCTCCCAGTGCGAGAGATGCCGAGCGAAAAGAGCGGTCTTAAGACAGTGCGAAAGGAAGCACCTGGATCACAGGTTAATATCAAAGAACGAGCTGATGTAGGAAGTTGGTTATAATCGGAGTCAAACCCAATGGCATGTGTACACGACAAGTGCATCACACACTTCATCATAGGCCAATCAGTGCAGACATTTACTTGGATCTAAGAGCGCCACTCAGACACGAAACGACCTCTGCGGTCTTCCGGAACTCAGACATCATCTGTTGTGAGCGCAAGAGGTGCTTACAGCATAGCAGCAACAGCTTCAAAAGGACCCATTGGCTCTTTCAACTGACTCTGTAGTGCGCCACTGGCAGGGCTGTTCACAATACTTGAAAAATGTATCGCCCAATATTAATAATTCGTTTCTAAATGCATTGGCAATAGTACCAATATCAGCATTGTTTTCTAGAAGTATTGTAGCACCAAAACCAATGCCATAAAACATCAAAACTGCTGTCTCAAAGCACACTTTGTATTGTATTGTATTTGATCATTTATGAAGAGCTTCTCAAAGTTCTCACAGCATAAGCCCTTTAGAAGCGCTCCCAGTATGAGGTACCCCAAGAGAAATGGACAGTTTTAAGGTGAGAGAAAGAGGTAGAAATCTAAACACTTGTTTAGATCTGTTATATAGTCATAGGTACAGCACCTTTGTGAGTTACTTAAAATATTAAGTGTTCTCATACATACATACCCGGTAAAACCAATACTCTCACCAATACATTTTGGTAAGTAAGTAAGTAATTTTTATTGTACATAAAATACAGGCTCACACTAAAGTTAAGACAGAGGGCTCACACTAAAGTTAAGACAGAGTACTGAAGTATAACCTAAGTATAAGCCATACTTAATGTCAGCTACCACAGAGCACAATACCATTTCTCCAAACATAGTACATGTTGTTTCGAAAAGTGCATAGAGTGCAAAATAATTGGCCAAACCTGTGCTCAATTCAAGCAAGAAGAGCTTGGACTAATGATCCATACACTTGCCATGGCTTAGACTGCTCTAATAGCTTTGAAACTGAGGCTTATAAGTCCAATGCACGTCCGTCTTTCCTTGCAAAACATCTTATCCACAGCTATTGGTTGCATTATAACCTGCATATTATATAATGATGAGACTTTTATATTTAAGTCATCATACAGTTTAAGTGGTGTAACGAAGGATTTCAGCACCCAAGGGCAAGAGTTGATGACTGCGCCCCTTTTAAATTTTCTTGTTGACTTTTAATCGTTCTTGACACAGTACTGTGTACCACTGAAAGCTAATTTGCGCCCCCCCCTTACTGCTCCCGGGGGCGGCTTTCCCCCTCTGCCCCCCATTTGTTAAACACTGTAAAGTTTAACACTTCTGAATCTAAGCCGGAATTTTCAGCCATTTTATCAGCACTAGAGGAGCATAAATGTTGGTTTGCTTTATTACTGGTCACATTGACATATGGTCATATTATTCCAGAGTTCTTTCTTGATAGGCTTGCAATCGGTCGCACATTTGCATTCCTTCTCAAATGTTGCTAGGAGATAAACGTGCTTTGCCTAACAAGAAAGCAATATATTATGTAAGAAAGTCACTTCGCTAAACTTGTGCAATATGATATGAATACAATTATAGCCATTTAATGGCATACTACATGGAACATTAAAACTTAAACAAAATACTTTTCAAAATTAGTGATGGCATTAAAAATAATATTTCAAATACTTTTCAAAAGTATTTACCCATCACTTGCTTAATGCTAAGCACAGTGATGCAGCACATAACGGTACAACTAAAAGCATGAAACTCATACTTTGTCAAGTATGGATACACATACTTGGTATGAAATCTGGTGATTACAGGGTCAACCAGATCGACGCAGGTACTCAGTACCAAATTGCAATTGCAAAGACAGCCCATGGTAAATTCTAAACGTGGTAATTTTGCCAATTACTTCAGACCAAAATTTAGTAGGAAAAACATACACTCGCCATCATAATTCGGTTTCATAAATTTCATCTAGTAGGGGAATTTTCTGCTCTATTCAGTATTCATCCATGGTGCATTTCGTGCAGCGATAAATGGTATTCTGCATTTGGATTCATTAGGGACTAATGTATTCAAAAAAAGCCTTCAATTGGTCACATTCGGTATGATGAGACGTTATATCCGCTTTCTTCTTCCAAGCAGCCCTAATCATTTTCAGTATCTATTTAATGTTATGAAACGAACAATTTCAGAGCGACGAATTCACTCAAATTAATAAACCAGCCAATTTTATCGTATATCACGAAAGGATGTGCTTCTGACCAATCCTATAGTCTCTAATAATGCACAAACAATCAGCCAACATTAGAATATAATGAGAAGTGCCACTAATTACTGACAACAGCACTGCACTTTGTCAATCACAGCTTCATTATAGAAATCAGATGGGAAACCATGTACAGCAGAAAAGAGTATTGGTATCAAGTATTATTTATTTAAGAAGTAATTTCACAGTGATACCGCCAAACTCAAAGTATCACAATATTCACTGCAACACTGACAAAAGTATCCACGATACCAAGTGATAGTGATACCGTATCACTGGTTACTAAGGTGCGGGTGGCACAGTTATGAAATGCAAATCTTTGCAACTGGAAACTTCTGAAGTCAGCAAGAAGCTGAATTTGGTCTCAATATAAAATCAATCTGACAGTCAACCACTGAATTGTTCAAACATTAATGCAAATGTAAGCCGCTCACAGGCAACATCTTCTACACAACATGACAGTGCTGCACAGTAGCTCAACCAAAAGACCCACACTCACAGATCACAGACTGCATGGAGGATCAAGCAGATAACGGTGACTGCAGGTAGATAGGAGTTGCAAGGGTTTTATAGGTCATACAGGCCAGTTGAAATCCTATTCTGAATTCTACAGGAAGCCAATGTAGTTGAGTGAGCCAGATTAATTAGCAACTAACAGCGTCCTTGTTACTGTGTTACGATGTCATATAAATTTTTGTCACCACCGTTATCATTATTAACAGATTCTGATAATAGCACCAATTAGCCACTGAATAACATTTTGTCATATGCTACACAGCTTAACAATAAATTCTCAGTTTCACATGCACTATCAAGACTGAATTCTCAAGAGCATGTGCTCTTGAGAGCTATTATTAACAGTTGCTGCATTAAATGCCTTACTACATACATAGTTACATACCTTGTGGGTACTGAGGTGAAATACTAATACATTGCTGTATGTTCACAAAGCTAACAACACTGCTTCTATCAGAATTCATTCACTCATTCATTCAATCATTCATTCATTCATTGGTGCAAAAAACAAACATCACATAGGTGATGCAGTGTACAAATATGTTTCAGGGATATAAAAGGCAGACCCAGAAAGGACCAAAGATCCTGAGTGGCCGAGTGGGTTGGTTCCCGCTCTCCGCGCCGGCGCCCCGGGTTCGCTTCCCGCTCGGTCGGTTTATCAGAGATTAATTTCTCGGATCTTTACTGCGGGTGGCTCGGTCGCAATATAAACGTGGAGTACGAGGTTGCTTTCTGCCTCCGACACTAATCATCTTCGATATGAAAAAGTGTCGTTAAGCAGTAATACAACAGGACCAAAGTTCCGCTTATTAGGGTCACCTATTTGACAACAGATTGGTTAGAAATGACAAGTGATCAACACAGTAGTCTTAAAATACTTTAACACAAAAGAACCAGAACTAAAAATCTTAACCAACAAGAACTATAATTCATTCAATGTTTTGTTCATTAAAATATGCGCACACAGACTTTTTAATAGTCCTATTTCATTTCATTTTACAAACAGCAAGGGGTAAGTTATTCCACACATGAACATCCAGGCCACTCCCAGTTAGCAGTTGTGATAGCACAAGAATTCTTTCACGGCAAAACCACATATGCCAATAATGCTTGCCCTTAAACATGCAGCTATGACTGGTTCGATTTTTCCAACACTTGACGCTAATCTCACACTTCGCGTTCACAAGAACAGTGCAAATTTTCGCGAAGAATCTCAACGATAATACTGAAGAAATGCCACAGAATCCGAGAGAAATTCCAGAGAGTCCTACGCCCACTCAAAGGAAACATACCCGCCATTTTTCCACAGCTGGAGTTAGGCTGTGCCATCATTTAATTTAAACCAGCTACGTGTGGTTTCCGCTCCTGCGGCGTTCCACTGTACATGGAGAAAGAGCAATGAAAACAAACACTCTTATCTGCCTCTGTCGGTCGGTCGACACCTTTTGTAGGCTCAGTATCAGTAACCCCACAGCTATAGTTATATACTACCAGATAGTATGACAGGCTCTTCAACTGGTGCTGCATAAGTATTTTGGGGTCTCTCCTGGGGTTCTTAAAGGGTTCTGTATTGATGTTCAGATACAGATATTCATCCAAATATTCGTTCATTCAAAAACTCATCACCTACATTTGAAGTAGAGCCAGAAAGTTGGCAAGATTATTGTTACCTCAAATTACTGGTAATTTACCAGTTCACTAACTGCAATTTCATCATTGCCGTCATCATCATCACCATCATCACCACCATAATCATCATCACCCCACAATCATTATCATCATCATCACCACATTTCTAATATCCCATAGACTTGTAATTTACAAATGTCTAAATGTTATTCATACATGTGTTTAATAGGATTGCAGACAGACTCAAGATTATACTTAAGACGGAAGATGGAGAAATCTATGCATAAGAATGCCAGCAAAAATGTGTCATTTAGAAATATTATGTAACCACAAATTACTAGCAATTACCTATAATGTTCCAATGTTACTTTGCCGAAAACTGCTGGTAAATTACCATATTACAGGTGCATTAATGTAGGGTAATAACTCGCATTACATGCCTCTACGAGGATTAGTCCCCAGAGGTGTGATTCTGGGGCTGAAGGATGTTTTGGCTGAAGCGCATACATGACAAGAGCAATTCAACAGACAAAGTTGCACCTGCTTCAGTCTGACTGACTGTCACTTACGAAGCGCTTTCGAGTGGCTCATAAAGCTGCTATATAACTGGCCAAGTAGACTTGCATGCAGAGATAATGCGATAGAAGAAGCCATTCTCCTCAACACACGGTGCATTAGCTTCTGCATTAAAGGACAGCTGAAGCCAGTCAGCTTCAAATTCACCTCCTTCAACGCAGGATAAAATGCTCTTCTAGCTCCAAGCTTATCTGTTTCATAAGATATCATGTAATTCATAATCCCTGTTTTGTGGTCATCAACAGGTAGCTGTGTGCAAACGGTAAAGAGACCTTATCATGTTTGTAAGACTATTATTATTATTCATTAATTTATTAAATTTGTCACGTGCACACAGTCACACCGAAATGTGAATCTGAGACATGGATATAGCCAGACGCAAGGAGAAGATGCAGTTAGATATCCAAGTGCTTGAAAGCCAAGGAGAAATAGTGAGTTTTGAGCTGGTTTTTAAAGGATGGAAGTGAATTTGAGCTACAAAGAGAGCGGAAGTCGATTCCATTCCCTGAGGGCAGAGGCATGGAATGCAAGTGAGCCCACAACTGTTCTGCATCGTGGCTCAGCTAAAAGACCCATACTTGATGATCGCAGTCAACGAGGATGGATGTAAGGAGTTAGTAAAACAATTTATTTATTTATTATTTATTTAATCATTTTCCTTTTAAAGATCACTGTTTGCACTGCACTTTCATAGCAGAAGATAAGAGTGCATCATAAATAGTCGTGAACTGAATTGCCCTTTTAAAGCAACGTTCATGCGAAAATCTCAACTGTTCAACCGTAAACAACTCCCATGATATTTTTATTTGTCTCATCAGATGTGTCGGACAGTCATATTTCAGCATCGCTGAAAGGCAAGTACAGTTTTGCATCCAAATACACACTATATGTATACAAGCACATGATACTATGTGGGCTTTAGTTTCATGTATCGACTCTAGACTTAGTACCAACCCATTACTTCATTTGGCTTTGGAGTGTAAATCAAATCTGACAGTTAATTCAATTTGAGATTCAATTAGAAAGGAAATAAGTGATTTCCCAGTTTCTAGCATAACAGCAAGACAATCTTTTCATGCATGTATTAGCATATAGCCAAACGGCAGAACAAGACAATGTCTGGTCATTATGCAAATTTAGAAGTTTCACCAGAAATGGTCTCAACTTTGAACATCGTTTTAAGTGGTGACCTATATCATGTTTCCCAATGGCTCCATGTTTTCGATCGTGGTCTTGTGTTTCAAGGTATGGCACAACTCTGAGACGTTTTTCTTCAACACAAGCTATATACATTCATGATTACAATTATAATTACAAATTATATTAAAACCCAGACTAAGAAATGACTTACCAAAACTAATCACCATGTTAACAATGCATGCATGCATGCATGTATGTATGTATGTTTTTAATGTATGTATGCATGTATGTATGTATGTATGCATGTATGTATGTATGTATGCATGTAAGTATGTATGTATGTATGTTAATTGTCTTAAAATGCACTTGTTTAGATCTGTTCGATAGTCATAGTGCCTTCACTGCCTTTGCACGTTACTTAAAATGCGCTATATCAAGTGTTCTCATGCATACATACATACATACATACATACATACATACATACATACATACATACATACATACATACATACATACATACATACATACATACATACATACAAGTCCAAACAAAACGAAACCTTAAGTAAGCCAGACAGAAATATTTACTCTGCAGTGGAAGCCTCACAGCTGTACTCATCACGGCGTTTCCACTTGCAAGCGGAAGGCTGGCGATGGATCCGCCGAGTTCCTTTATCCGCTTCAACCTCTTCTCTTCCAGTTCCTTCTGGATTTTGTAAATCTTCTCCGCCAAAAGATGATAATACTCTTCCTGCAAGCCAACGACCAACAAACTGTTTTACTTGTACTAATAATTTCATATTTAATTTATTACTTATTCCTACTTTCAACCTGTCATGTGCTATTTATGGCTGTGTTTGAAATATAATGCCTATGTTTCAAACCTTCAATTATTAACAAGTAATTTATTGTTGATACTAATGTGCAAAACGGTACCTTTATAAATTATTGCAATTTTTGAACTTTTATTATTTACACGAATCTGAAACTTTCATAAAAAATGAAAAGAAATCTATACAATTTATAGAAAAATGTGCTCAATAACGTTTTAATCTGCGATTTACTTATCCGGTATTTATGTTAACAGTTTGAATACTTATGTTCAGTTCATGTTAGCAGTCAATCTAATTTTAAACTAATGGTTCACCTGATATTTTAATATGTAAATGTATATAGCAATAATGAAACATAATGCTGTATAATTATACCCATGTTTTAATCTACGGCAACATTCTTTACAAATGCAATACTTTCTAGTAATACAAAGAAAGCCTCATCTAACAAGCATCAGGTAAAATAGGCAAATGCTCACTGCAAAACAGGTCAATCGGAAACACAATGGGCCAAGAGAATTGCAAATTTCAAGCTTCAGAGGTCACAAATAATTATACTTAATGTATTGGAACGAACTATCAATTAATGATGCCAGAAAGAAAAGAACAGTACAAATGCATCAATTGTCTGGTAGCAGGCAAATCTACAGTTAAAATGGTGCTTGTCTTTACAGCTGAGCTCCATAACGCAGGCTTTTCTACTGTCCGCAACACAGTGGTCTAATCCAGTGGTTCCCAAACCGTGGCCCGCCAATCCTTTGAATGTGGCCCGCGACAGTCACTCACAAATTTTGAAAAAAATTAAATTACCTTGTTTTCTTGATTTAGGCTTCTGACAATTTTTTTGTTAAAGAAATAGTGGAAAAAAGTAAAAAGTAACTATTATACATGAGTTTTGCATGGGGGCGCGGGAGGGGCGCAAAATGAGGCTTCTGACGAATTTGTTCACGAAAAAGACGGAAAAGCAAAAAAAAAAAAATTTTTAAGGAAATTCTTGCCCCCGGCGCGCGAACCCCTAGTTACGCCACTGCAACTGAGGACGGCTCCTCAGATCTCTGTGGCCCGCCATGATATTTTAAAAGTAAGACTTTGCCCTCCATCAAAAGAGCTTGGGAACCACTGGTCTAATCGATAGAGTGTTTGGTCTGCGATCAAAAGGTTAGGAGTTCAAGACTGCTAAGCGAACTCCATAAGACAAACCTAGATAAGTTATTCATGGGTTCGTGTCTCTGTATTAAACCTAGCAGCAGAATTTGGCACCAGCATAAGCAAAGGTTACCCACTGGGGGGAAAAGGTACCAAAACACTGAGGTCGGTATTCACTGAGAGAATCAAGTTTTAATGTATATGGGATCATTTGTTTGATTGAGCTTGTACTGAATCTAAATAATGATGGGGAAGTAATATTCTGTTATTATTGAGTAAGTAATGTTCATTTGTATGGCTAAAAATGTCTAGGCATGACAAAGCATAACTATCCCAGCAGGAACACAGATTTAGGTGGTCATTATTTGTGCACTTGTAGTTTGTTAGGTTTTTGTGGAGATAACGAGAGAAAAATGTAGCGAAATAAGTCCCAATAACATCAACAAACCTCAGGGAATGTTTAGTCCAGTAACTCTGATTTGGTACCTTTTCACCAGCGAACCACAAATGAATTTAGTCCTGTTATGCACTAGAGCACTGGTCCCGTATCAAAGCCCTTGGAACTCATCTATTACAGGCCGAAGGGCAGAGGAGCAGGAACTCCGAACCTCATGAACGTTCTCTATGGGAGATAGGAGTGTCATTTTTTTCTTACCGCCATCCAAAGATGCACTTCATTGCACTACAGCTCCACAGCATTCGCACGAATGTATACATGTATGTACGGTTCGTATATGAATATTTATATAGTGCCTTTACACAATCTCTCAAAGGTACAGGAACACACTACTATCTAGCAGGTATACAACGGTGCATTTTAGGATCAGCAGAAAAGGTTCTGCGCATCAACCAGATCAGCTAGGATTATCCACCATCTGCTTAACGCCACCTATCTTGCAGAAGAACAAAGTCTCATTAATCAGTACAACCGAAATTGTTTCCAAGTGGAAGAGCATCAGAAAGCACACTCATCAAGTCGGAAAACCTGACTACCAGGTAAAAACTACCAGGTAATCAATAAGGAATAGTTGACATGTTGCCAGATAGCTGCTGTCGTGCCTGTGCCTCAGCTGATAGCTCTACAAAATTCTTAAACCTAGCAAATGCTTCCTAGAACTACAGTCATAGATGAATTATTACCAAACTTCATCTTTAACCTTCCAAGTTAAATAATTAATATCTTGTGGTATTTTGAACATGTTGTAGCTTGACTCGGTCTGTCTACGGTATGTTACATGTGCTATGGTTACAGATCGTGATTGCAATTTTAAAGCAACCGTTAATTGACGTAAGGTAGTAACAAAGAATGAGACTTTCTTATAGCACATCTACCAGCAAACTCACAAATGCATTTGTTCTGCACATGAATGGTGCCACACCGTCTTCAGAATACATTACACCTATCAGCGACTGAACTAAGCTCAACTAAGCTGGATTACTAGTATTATAAAAGTCTGGCAATGCAGAACAGGCCTAGACATTTAACATCCAACGATAAATGACACTTCACTGGTTGACAACACCGCCATTAATCAGACATAAAACACATAAACAGGGTCAGTGGCAGACCAAACTGACCGACGAACTACAGACCACCTACAGAAAGACGGATACCATTCCTGCAGAAACGGAGTGCATGATAGGTCTATCCCTCCAAATTTACGGCTTCACATGAATAAGTAACAACGGTTTTTGTGTGAGAATCGGCACGATTGTCGCCAAGTCGTTTCGTGGCCTGGCAGGAACCTTTACGACAGTGTCACTGAAAGCTCACACGAATCGCATTCGACGATGAACAGCGGATATTCGAGTAGGGTATTCAAAGTCGCACGTAGTTGTGACCATATTAACACCGCAACCGTGCTTCCTGCTTTTCAGAGTGTCTTGGCAGACACAGTTAACATGCCTAGTGTGCTAAATAAGACGGTTCTCGGTGTTTATTGCACAGCTTCTTTGCCATGACCGTTAAATTCTCAATCATTGCTGTGGACTCTTCACTGAAGTGCAAGCAATCTTTTCCGTACAAAAGGTCGGGACATAGTCACTGAAAAGTAAGGACCACGGTGCTACGCCCTGTAATTGCAGTAACACTACATAGCATGCCAAAATTTAAAATTTAAGAATTAACTTTGGACTGTAATGTCATCCAAATACATAAACCAAAAAAGTAAGTAGCAAACACTGTAAGGCTCCAAACGATACTAGCCATTAACTTTGGATGGGAATAATTATGTTGGTGCTTCTTCTGGTCTTCTGTAAACTGCTGTCAGAGCTTACCGATGAAATTTCTGTTCTTAAGGACATTTTACGTCATTTAAGCTAGAGTAGAAAGAGCCTCCGAATAGTTTTTCTCTAAATGGTGATACATAAATTTATACTAATTTACCTTACCCTACCTCACTTTACTTTACCTCAGCCTACATAATTTCAATAACAACGAGTGGGCAAAACAAAAGCCAGAGACAACTGGATAAATTTTTTCCAAGACATGCACGTGCAACAAGTAGGAGTAGGGTACAAAAAGAGAGCTGAACAGACCCGACTGTTAGCCGTTTCGTACATATCGCCTTCGACCTTGCGAGCATACTGGACTAGGTTGTTGATGCGCTTGTCTTTCAGCGACGACGGATCAGGTGTCGGAAATATTGCTTGAACGCTGCAAACAAAATTCAACACCTAAATACAATTCAGAAATAAGAAGCGCGTTACAACAAAATAAAATAATTGATAGGGACCCGCGAAGCTTCGATATTCGATTCGAAAACGAATCGGACGGCAGTATTCGATTCGAGTTGAAGATGATGTCATGATTCAAGAAATGACTAGCCCTTGATCTTAATTGTAACAAAATTATTTGTGTTATTTTAATTCTGTTAATTAACTTAATTTTTAATTTCATTTATTTTAAACTGCAAAAAGTTATTAGGCCTACACTAATATATTGATTTGTGTTACTGTGGTATGTCTGTGCTATCGAGTACACTCGAGTACACGAGTACATGAATATCGAACTGATACCCGCTGATTCGATCTGAGATTCGATTCAAATTTAAACTTTTACCCCAATTCGATTCAAGATTCAACTGAAAATTTGTGATTCGCAGATCCCTAATAATTGATAACCCTTCCAAAATAGGAAAGCGTACAGTGTCATCAAGCAGGTATGGTGGAAGAGATCAGTTTTCAGAGTGGATTTTGGAGAGCACAATTTAGAATCTCACTGTTAAGGAGAATCCTACAGACTAGTTTATCTACAGAAAAACTAGTCAGAGATCTATGCTCAAATCATATGTAAACAACAAAATACTAACTATGCTAAATATGTTATAGCTAAGTATTTTTCAATTTCGGAATACAGTACAAAGATTCTGATACAACCTCTGTATATCTGTATTTGTTCAGTACTTTGCCACAATATAAAATAGATACAGGATATAACATTATTGGCATTGGTATCTAATAATGCTCAATAATTCAACACACTAAAACAAGCACAGATGACATTACATTATATCTGTATCTATCTATATGTGAACTTTGCTGACCTTGTTGACCTACTGAATAGATATATCTATCCATATGAACCTAAAATTCAGTAGGTCAACAAGGTCAGCAAAGTTCACATACACACAAGGCAAACACCAATTATACGGAATCGCTATTAAAACCACTGCAAGAAAGCTTTACAAATTAGACTCTAATTAGAAAAGCTTCCTAATTATTAGAGGCTCTCAGCTGTGGGTGTAATTGCCACCGGTTCCTGCCTACAAAGAATGACATTTCTGTGTGACTGGAGACAAACCCACACACATTTAAACAATCAGAGAAAATTGTATTATTATACCACCCGGAACTGTGTTTTTATGAGGCTCTGATATCATGCAGTGCTTTAATGACCAATTATCTTGAAAGCCTGTTTGCATGTCTCATCATAATAAACGTTCTTTGAACATGCCAGAGAAATCCTCCCACACCACACATGACTCGAGTAGCTACAATTCTTATCTAGTCACACAGGATTCAGAGCTTCCATGTATAGTTCTTAATAAAAATGTTTGAAAAATAAATGCAAAAACAACAATGATGACAATGACTCCATGCCCACTAACAGTGTATACTGGGATTATTTCCTGCAAAATTGGGGCATTCTCTAACCACAGTGTCTGGAGATTTCAAAGAGACCAGTTTTTATCTTTTTTTAATCTTTCCATTGCCTCACAACTGCCAATTGCCTTCCGAAACCCTACTTCTGTGCTAGATATTGACGAAAGATCAGCCCTCCTATATGTAAAAATAAAAACAGTAATAAAAGTTGCAATTAGTAATAAAATATAAATACTGCCAATTATGGATGTTTACCTCAAGACATACCATGCATCTTGTTGTTAAAGTCCCTAACACCTTAAATATGAAAACTATACGACGGTGAAACACATGTATAGCTTATATACGAAACACTACCATAGATGGTATACTGCAGTGTGCTTAGAACACCTTTGATTTATTTATCTTGGAGCAGTACTATATCAATTCATAATCAAAATTATAATTATAATACAAGTAGAGTACCAAAAGTAGTACAATAGCGCAACACCATAGACTGTATACAAGCGCAGCACCAAAATGCAGAACAGCACACCATAGAGGTTATATAAGCACAACACCACAGACTGTATATAGGTTTTCACCATGGATACTATTGCAATTCTAATTTTGTAAAAACATAGCGACCTATGATCCTCTCCAATATTGGACAACTACGTAACTACTACATATCCACTACATAGGATCAGACAACATGCAGATGGCAGAGGTGATTATATGATTAGCGGAACTTCACGCTACACACAGCCTGAGCCTGCACATATCATATGACAGAGTCATGGAAATTCTCAGAATCTCAGGAGAGGGGCACGTAATGACGATAATAATCATTCTGATCTTATATTAATAGATCGACAATAAAGATAATTCTAGGAGATTCTACACAGGTTACTTCAAGCGGCTCATGCAAAATAAACACAGTACATATTCAACATGAAGTCTTTGAAATGGTCACGAGATCAGTTTAAAGCAATCCACACAATCACAACCGTTTCCAACAGAACTGTTTAATAGCAGATTAACATGAGCAAACAACTTCCAACAGAAAACAGTCCTTACATTATACTTCATATATACTTCGTTCACTGAAAGAAATTAAGTTGACATACCACAACTTATAACATGAGAGGGAGATGTGTCATAGGCTGTACTATCACTATCAGTTTCTGACAAATGCTGGGGCAAGAGATAAGGTTATTTACTGGTGCTTAGCTCTAACACATCAAAAGAGTACTCGACAGATAAAATTATGGTCATCTTTCTGGGTAATTCGAAGTCATTGAGTCTCGGGCACAGGGCACAAGACCTACTCACGATAGGCGGGAACAGGCCCCAGAGCACATGATTTGAGTGGCTGCTTGATTCACATTGGCATATCCTGCAAGCTTACTCCAAATACACCATTCTTTGATAGCTCACTGCATCATCCAAGGGTCAAGTTCTATGTATATTAAATTAAATTGGCTTCTCACTGCAACAGCTGCTTAAAATATGGGTGCATAGAATAATATTGCATGATAACAACAGGAATTTCCAAATAGACTTAAAGCACATAAAAGACAAGAAAATAATAATAATAATAATAATAATAATTATGACAATTTATATGGCGCCATAACACGGCCATGCCGTTACAAGGGCGCCTAGAAAAGAAAAGACAATACAGATTGTTGCAAATTCTCATACTTTATGCACTTTGCTCAAATACTGGTCAAGTTATGAAAACTACATAATTCTCACATACAGTTCCCACAAAATGCATATTAACTCAGAATTTTTGGCACAACAATTCAGACTTTAGACCTTAAGACAAAATTAAAACTCAGCTAGACACACCCAGCTTTAAAATAAATTCAGACTCGAGAGTTATAAAGTCTCCTTTACTGTAGGGACTTGACAAAGAATATACTCATAAAAGGGTTAACAAGTCCATAAAATTAAGGCCAGACACTTATAAACTGTCTAGGAAACAAAGCTAATAGATAATTAAGCTACTTTGATAGGGTTTAACAGCCACTTAGACCAGCCCAGTCACTTCGACCGGGTTATTACATCCATTGTAACACACTAAAATATAAAGTAATTGGCTATTTCTATTGCACCAGGTCACGGCTTCTAACGACTGTCCCCTTGAATCAACTATAGTAGAACAAGTAGACCTTAGACTGGAACCTTCGGCAATTGTTTAACCAGCAGCTTATCACCCTTGCCACCTGGAGTCAAACTGTCCATGCACTGTGCTAAATTGACAGTGAGTCAGACGAGTGCTTCAGCCAAAATATCTTCCAGTGCCTTTGTAGTGCCCCTGAGGATCGGTGATGATCGATGTGATCAATAAATGATCGAAGAATATCAGCCGAAGCAGAGAGGCAGTGGAGTACATGTGTTTAGATCTCAAGTCCAGTCACCCACTGTGTGGAGAAGCCTCTTATTATATGGAGAGGCCCCATGGAGAATCGGAACTAGTCGGAGCCTTCTATAGCCTCCCCCCCCCACGAAAAGGGAGGCGGCTCTTTCTTCACAGGTCAGTCCGTCCATTCAACTTAACCCTGAGATTATGTGCACAAAGCCTTTCACAGACGCTCCAAGTGCTATATAAATGACTGGTTAAACTACATTACAAAAGAGGCATGCAATAAATGATTGAGGCACTGAGGGAGATGGTTGAATGGCAACACTTATATGCTGGCAAGTAGATCAGAAGGATTCGGGTTTTATTCCTGCTAGCCCCATACCATTGACTCAGTCTTCAACGCCCTTGAGGGCGAGCAGTAGGACAGATGGGTATCTTCTAGGTTGCTATACAGTTAAATTTTATTCCTGTTGAACTTCTGTTACTGCTATATCATGTAATCTTACCACGTACTTGTCAGTTTGAATTAATAGGCGAATATTTAAAAAAAACTGTACAGTCTCTTACATTTACAACTAGTTACCTTACCCTGCTCCTTAACAACTAGAAACATCTTGCAGAAAGTGCTTCTAGCCAGCCTAACTTATGCTAGAGTTCTAGTCTAGCATAAGTAGCAGTAGTTTAGTAGCAGTAGCTTAGTAGCAGTAGCAACATCTTATGGCTGACGTCGCCCTCCTCCTTTATCCAGGTTTGGGACTGGCACCACCCACAAACGGCAGTAGCCGAGTAGCATCAAGACCGTTGCATAGTAGGTTTCTTGAAGAAGCGCTATATAAATTCTCGGAATGAATGAATGAATGAATGAATACAAATGTTGCGTGGGTGCCTGACCTTTTTCATATTGTCACTCTTGTCACTCTATCCAGTACCACGCTATAAGAGGTCATATTATAAACAAGGTTGCAATAAATAGGTTATTATAGAACAATCTGTGTTATAATGATGGGTCTACATAAAGATCCAAGTGTACATCTGATATGTGGCTAAAGACCACTGCTTTAAATCGGCCTCAAGCTATCTCCACTGCATGCAAAGAGGCTGATCAGCGACTCAGCGTTTAGGGTAGCCACTGTCCGTACAGTCTGTAAAAGTCTTAAAGAGTCCCGGATACTATAGTATGGACAGTCATAGAGAAACTCAACTTTTTCCAGCATCAATAAGCAGCTCACAGTTTTGGCAGAAATGTCAATCACGGAATAAACATTAATGCATTTATCTCAGTCATTGGTATAAACACTAACAGCAGTTCAGTTTATTCAGAATGTATGCTAATTCCTTATGTAAAACATTAACAGACATGCCATATCTTAGTATCGTTATAATTTAATATAGCGCCTCTCCTAGAATAACTATTCAGAGGCGCTCTCAGCACGGAAGCCCCGGGGAAATGAAATGCCTTTAAAGAGAGACAGACCGATAATGAAAATCCAGTCATTAGTTTAGCCCTTAGCGAGGGGGAAGGGTCATTCCAAATGGAGGGATCTATCACAGCAAACGCCCCCTGGTGTTGAGCCAGGGCAGTCCTAGTCCTAGGAACAAAGAGATCAAGCCGATCTGAAGAGCGGAAAGAGTGAGATTTGGCTGCAGATAACGGCTTTCGAATCCAGCCTGAGAGGTATTTCTGGGCACTGCCTAGCTGGGATTCGAAGACCATAAAGAGGATCTTATACTAGATGTGCACAGCAACAGGGAGCCAGTTCAAGACTTAAGCATATAGGTGGAGATATATAAAGCAAAGTGAGGGAGTCTGGCTATGAGCCTAGCTGATGCATTTAAAACTGATTGAAGGGGGGAGAGACGCTGCCTTGGGAGGCCCATGAGAAGGGAGTTGCAGTAGTCCAAGCGGGAGCAGACAAATGTATGCACTATGGGGCCGTCCATAAATGACGTCACGCAATTTTGGCCGATTTTTAACCCCCCCTCCCCAGGCCCTTAGCCAGAAATAAAAAGTAGCCCGTCCAAAAGCTGTCCAAAAGCCGCCACCGTTCAGTCTGACGGCAATGCCCCTACCCTACACTCAATGACCTATAACATTTATTTTATGCCTCTCCAAACTAATTACCACCCATCCTTTGGACGGGTGGCTGGCTAAGGGTCTGTGAGTTTCATTGATTGACAACTGTGACCTGTGTGAAAAGGAAGGGCCTTAACAACCCAATAGAATAGCCTATTGTAAAAGTTTCCAATTACATCAAAGACTTGACCCTTCTGCAGTTTCCAATGTAATTAAATGGCCCTTGGAGATAGAGAAATTGGAGCAGTAGGCCTAGGACATAGGTTAATTGAACTGTGACTGCTGTTTGGATTATAATCTGCCCAAATAGACAGACATCATTTAACAATTTATGCCCGTCCAAAATCATTTCCACCCGTCCAAAAGACAGGTGGACGGGTGGCTGGCTAAGGGTCTGCCCCTCCCCCTCGTCACACTTCGTCACAAAAAGTAACACCCCTTTGAAAATGACGCCACAAAGCTCTGACCCCCCTAAAACCAAATTTCCATGGCGAAGCAAAGTGCTCCTTCATGGAACAAATAGGGAAATCATGAATATTTTAAAATCTAACGGTGACCAAATGTTGAAATAATTAGAAAATGATTAATAATGGTGCCCGTATACATTAAAATAATTTAAAAAATAATGAATATTTAAAACTCAAAATTCGGGCTGTTATTGTTAAAATTAAATTGTTGTTAATTGTTAAATTTAATAACATGGACCTGGTGTGACGTCACACTTCTCAGACCCCCACCCCATGTCACACATCGTCACAAATTTCTGACCCCCGACCCCCCTAGGTGCGTGACGTCAATTATGGACGGTCCCTATGGTGGTAAAGTAATCGTAATCGTAATCGAGAATAAAGATAGCCATAGCACCTGTTACTGATGCCTCCATTTATGCATGGCTGCCACACATTAAGAGTCTGGCCCTTAACTCTGCTGTATTAGCATGCATAAAACATTCACCCATGGCCTTCCCTTTGACCCACTAATTCAGACTGCTTCTTAATTCAACTATTTTAGTAGGCCATAAAATAATTTTATAACATACAAAAACGCATGTTAGTTTATATGGTTGCCTCTCACGATGCTATAATATATTAAAAGCTTGTCCGCTATAAAATATTAACAGATTGCCCACTATAACATATTAACAGATTGCCCGCCATAATACATTAACAGCTTGCCCACTATAATATATTAATAGCTTGCCTGCTATAATATATTAACAGATTGCCTGCTATTATTAAGATTGCCTGTTTATTCCGTGAGGCTCAACTTCCTTAGCTTATTACTGTCAAGCACTGCCTGTTTTTATGGCACGACTGCCACTCCTGAGGTAATCACATTAACAGCCGCCTGTTTACCAGAGTCTCACATCTCTAGATCTGCACTTCCAAATTAACGACACCTTATCGTCGTCTCCACACAGAGCCAACCGTCAGCTTGTATTAAGCTCAGCAAACCAAACACCTACGGCCGCAGCCAGGTGCAAGGCGGTCTAAGGAGCCAGAAGCGATTCCTTCAGCAACGTGGACCCAGACAACGTCACAAACGGCTGTCGCCAATGGCAACGGAATACTTGGACGTTCTCCTGATGAAGAGGAGATTCGCATCTACTGATGCAGATAAGGGTATATGTGAACTGCTAGGCAGCCGCGCCATGCGTAAAAATCACAACTCGTGCATATGCAAAGAAGTGATGTGATAGTAACAACAGGTAGGATGATTTCAAGCAGACATGACAATGCCCGTGATTACCGCGAAAACCAACACAAAGCCAAAACTAGCCTATATGTATACAGGAAGACGTTATCAAGTAGGGCAAAGCCGCAAGAATGCCAAGCCTCTTTTATTGGTCGCGTATACTGAGACGGCCCCCTAGCGGCGGAAAGGAAGAGATGTGCTCTCAGGTGTGCCACTTCTTTTCTATGGAATGAATACTAATGAAAGGCAATGGGGGAACTTGCTAACGAGTTTATGGCTTCCTAATTTATTTCGTCATGAAAGCTACGCCATTCTCACAAGTCACTATTCGGATTTATTACCAGATGCATATGTCATCAGTTGACTATAAGGCAACATTGTAGCAGATGCACTTTTAGTACTTTGCCGAGAAGATAAACCATTCCTGTGAAAAAGAATGTTCTGTTGAAATGCTTGATTAGTTGCATGCACGCATATAACTGAGGACTTTTACAGTGCCTCTCATTCATTCATTCATTCATTCATTACGGAGATTTATATAGCGCCCCTCCAGGTTACTATTCAGAAGCGCCCCCTTCCCTCGACCCAACCCGGACTAAAAAGGACGGTTGTTAAGGCTGCAATAAAACGCGACTGAGTGAACCCTAGGCATCACGCTTAATGCTAATGGGAGCCCATTCCATACCATGAGGCCACAACAGAGAAAGCACAAAGCTGTCTAATAGAAGTAACCGTACGGAGAACAGAACGAGGAATTCACCCTGTGGAATTCACCCTCTCGTAGGCCTTCCTCGCTTGCCCAAATGATGTCAGCATGCATGAAGAATATCAAGCTATCTTTGAGCAAATAAGTATCAAATAACATGTGGCAGCACCCAACCAACCAAAGGTGTATCATCTACGGTTGACAGTCGACACAACCTGCATACCTCTTGGCCCATATTGCATTTGTGAAAAAGGAATGATGACCACAGAACGTTCACTGACACAGTAATCGAACCCACATCCTTCTTTTCTTCGTGCCTGTGGACTACCATTCAACCAATGCCCCAGAGACAGTGTAAAGCATCCAAGAAGTAGCTTGCTACTGAGGATACTGTAGAAATTGTCATAATTACAATCACAATTACGATAATTACAATTACAATAATTACAACGTCAGTAGCCGGCCCGTTGGTCACAGAACTTTTTCCGAAAGATTGGCTGATGCCAGTTCAAAGAGTCTGCCTCATCATCACTGCATCATCCAATCCAAGACCCTGGTCACAGACAGTACATAAAAGTACAGGGCTTGCCAATGTCGAAATGGGAACCACTCTACCTATTACTGGTTGACCCGTGCAAATGGCAGACAAGAATTGCTGACATTCATCCAACTGCTGCCCAAAACAAACAAAATCCAAATAAGATATGCCAACTCAGATACTCCAAACATGCAACATTTATCATGAATGCAAACTACAAAAATCTACTAGAACAAACAAGATGTGTCAACAACAGCCATGCTGCTTGCCAAGACAGCTAGTGCAACCAATGTTGCTAAATTAAACATTTCCATTTGTTTGTCATTACATAAGTAATAAAATGTTCCTAGTTCCTACTTGCTAAATAACTTCTGTGTCTTAGTAATTATAGTAACAAATGAGCAATGGTGAATAACAATACCAGGTAAGAATAACTAAAGTAGCAGATAAGTAATTTACTATGAAGAAATTCAGCACTGTATAAAATGCCACTCACAGAAATGCCATTAATGCAGAACAGCTAATGCTAATGATAATAATAATCTTCATTTATTATTTCAAACTGACACACCACACTTATTATTAAAATTCATAGTAACGGATGATCACAAGTTATTACAGGAGTCGAATTTAACTGTTTGGCAGCCATGCAAGGCACCCCTCGCGTTCTACTGCTCATTTTCCAAAGCCATCTGGCGAATGAAAGGCTGAGTCGACCTTACATTACATTTGGCATTGTAGTTAAGCAATGTAGATCTTGGTGTGAAATATTCATGTAAATCAAACAGATATTGACACTGATGTTGTGTGACATGCTAATCAATGGCTTCTCCCAAACCAAACACAAAAGGAAAAGTCTCAGACTTCAACTCCTATAAACACACTGACATGAAAGCAATAACAAAAACATCTGTGTCCTTAGATTCCAAAGCAGGCAGCTGATCAAAAAAATCATCAGCAGATTTATATTAGTGATTTACTCATAACAAATTTATTATAAAGATAGATTAGCTGGCGGCAATGGGTAGTTGGGTACGAATAAATGAACTCCATTGACCTTGGTAATTTGTTAAGTCCATTGCTCCCCTTAGTCCAAGTCATGTTATGCTCTCATTTATATTATCTACCAGTATCCAGAGTAGCCTTGTTGGTCTGCCTTTGTCTCCAACCATTTAAAAATTCAGACCACACAATCAAAACACCTTGCACATCATTGGTTTTTATGCCTCTTTGTAGCATTAAGCAATTTTATGCCTGACAAGTTTAAACATGTCAGAACTAAAGAAATTCAGGTAAACATCCAACTCTTGGTAATTTCATTTGGCAGTACTACCGTAATTGCTTGGTTTTATCTTGCTAAGAAGTCCTTATTAAGGGATTAGTCATTAACTCCTTTGTTTAATTCCTTATTCTGTCCACAGGAGATCAATTATTTCGACATGTATTACACTGCAAAATGGAAACAATATTATAGTCAATTCCTGTATTCTTCCGCACTGCACAAGCCATCCTATCCACACTATAATGAACGCCACCCTATCTACACTATAATGAATGCGGCTTTATTGAATATTCAAAAAAAAATTCACATGTTGCCCACAATCAGACCATGTGTTCTTCTTTTACAGCAGACGTCGTTACTAGTATTAATTACATCTTATGTCTGGCCACCATGTCCATGTATTTTTCAAAGAAATCTCTGTCAGACAACACACCAGGTTTCATCGTATCCTGGCTCATCAGGATTAATTAAGCAGACATACTGCGTCCAACAACAGGGAAAGGAAATACTATTATGACCGAACATAAAGCATGACGAAAACTATGGCATCGATTTACGACAATGCACCTGCAACTATATATAGGACAATTACCTGTACACCATAGAACGAGAATTCGTGACTTGAGGATTTTAAAATATTCGTAAATATTCGTGAATATTAGGGCATCTTTAATATTCGTAAATATTCGTGAATATTAGGGCATCTTTAATATTCGTAAATATTCGTGAATATTAGGGCATCTTTAATATTCGTAAATATTCGTTATTATTCGTTGATGACGTCACTGTTTTCAGTTTTGCTTACGAACTAATTTAAGACTACTAATTTAAGAATGTGTAGCCTACAGTGTTTTGTAACTGTTCTTGTTCTAATGCCTAGGTTTTGGCACTGAATTTTGTACAATTAATGCAGGATTTGGAAGAATTAAGAATTAAAAGAAATAAAAAAAAATTAATATTCTTTGGCAAATTTCAATATTCGTTAATATTCGTCAATTTCTACAAATCTTAATATTCGTACTATGTGCATACTCGTTCTATGCTGTACACAATACTAATGAAGGAAGAAGCACACTATTATCATGTTATGCTACAGCGTGTACACGAATGCCCCCTCTATTTTTTTGCCGTGTGCACACTGGTCGAGTGAGCGGGCAGTGCATTGTTTGGAACCTGTGCTTTGGTCCATGAAAAATGTCACATCAGTTAGGTCTATTATGGTCTAAGCTAAATGGCTATAATGTTGCGCTGTATAGAGATAAAATGACATGTCATGGTTGCATTATAGAGTCTCTCCAGATTATCTTTGTGCAATTTCCAACAAGCGTGCACATGATCCAGATTGATTTCTCGATGATGCATGTCTACTTAGACTAAGCAGGCTATAAAGTCCATTGCCGGCTATAATAAGAAAGATATTATAGGAACAAAACAAACCTATATTATCTTTCACGTCTCTGTGCAATTGCTAGCAAGCATACACATGATCCATATTGACGAAAATTAAAAACTCTTGACTAAGAGACAGTCCATGTGGTAAAATGTTTGCACTCGATGAGGGGTGAGCTCCTAGTTCCACGGGCACGCTTGGCTATTAAGCAGTGCCGTGCTCTTTCGGTTGTGGGACTTTCCATCTGGAATGACCTCCCGCTTAAGCTCCATCTACAAGTCAGGCAGGGTTCTATAAGTCCCTCAAGTCTGTTTTCTTTAGTCGTGGCTGGTCCGGAAGCGCTTCTGAGTAGCTTCTTGAAGGGACGCTATATAAATGCTCTGAATGAATGAATGAATTTATGGCTGGAGCTGGAAGATGGTGCATACATATACGAGCAGTGCTAACTCCCTATGTTCTTCATATCCAGGATGTATGTAACTACTAGACTAGGTCAGTTGCCTTCAATTTCTCTATAACATTATATTTAGAAGTATAGCTTGCTACCAACAACGCTATATAAATCGTAGTAAATCTCGTAATTACAATAATTACAATAACAATTACAATACAATCACAATCCTGTTTCCGAACCTGCTTATGCTTTATCTTCCCAAGATCTGCAGTTCAACCAATGCCAACAATTCGCTAAATTTAACTTTGAAATAACATGAACTCTCACAAAATATGTAATTTACCAAAGGACGGTTGTGCGAATGTGCGTGATATACCGTATACTCGGTCGTGCAAACATACATTTGCACGGGCAGCTTAGAGGGAACATTGATGTACGCAGATGGCTCCCAAATGTCACATAGGTTCATTTAATTTCTGTTTTATTAGACACAATCAACAAAGTAATAAATAACCAAATCACTCAGATGTATCATAATACATCTTTCCCAATCACTCCTGGCCACACTAAAGTTGTGAGCTTTATTATCCTTCACGGCACCTGTGCAAAAAAGAATACGGCCTGCACAATATAATAAACACCTTCGTCTTGTCTGTTACGACGTCAGCACAAGGTACTAAAAACATGCCAACTTCCGTAACAACTTCGTTTAAAAGATAAAAAGAGATGCTGGTTACAATCCACACCAAACAGCAACGGTTCAAGCTCCAAGAAAACAAGCAGTCTCCAAGTGCCTTAATGAATTAAAAGCTGTTTAGCCTACAGAACTAATGAAGTCAAAAGAGAATTAGATCAATCATCAGCAAGTTGATAAATGCATATATGTATCCATATATCAGGAATGTATATAGCACATTAAGACCCAGTAGAAACACTGCTGTGAACTGTGCCGTATCAACTGAAGGAAAGCCTAGGTTATCATGCTGACACAGGTTGCAAATGGCAAGTAAGCAATTCACACCCATACTATATACCGCTACATGCACATAATGATAAACATGAAAACCTCTCCTGGTTAGGTTGACACTGCACCGGGTGAACCTGGACCACAACTGCACCCACGATGGGCAATTCTATTGTTGACAATTCAGTTCCCTAGCCAGTTATGAATGACTGCAGTAGATCAATCTTTGACTATGCCATTAGCATTCCGAGTCCCTTTCGAGTCCCTTTGCGGTCTATGACAAGAGAATGCAACTATCCATAAACATATCAGCCAAACACTCTAACAAAAACTCATCTAGCATAAAATTTGTTACGTCTCCCAGTCGTCGCTATAGCACAGACAAAACAAAAGCAAAACAACAACCAACACAAATAGTTTGCCACTTCCACAAGGACTCGACCCAACCATAACAGGGAGTAAGTAAAGTTCCTCCGTAGTTCCTATGCAAAGTTCCTACACTCCTATGCAGTTCCTATGTAAAGTTCCTAAGTTCATATGTAGTTCCTATGTAAAGTTCCTAAGTTCCTATGTAGTTCCTATGTAAAGTTCCTAAGTTCCTATGTAGTTCCTATGTAAAGTTCCTAAGTTCCTATGTAGTTCCTATGTAAAGTTCATAAGTTCCTATGTAGTTCCTATGTAAAGTTCCTATGTAGTTCCTATGTAAAGTTCCTAAGTTCCTATGTAGTTCCTATGTAAAGTTCATAAGTTCCTATGTAGTTCCTATGTAAAGTTCCTATGTAGTTCCTATGTAAAGTTCATAAGTTCCTATGTAGTTCCTATGTAAAGTTCCTATGTAGTTCCTATGTAAAGTTCCTACATTCTTATGTAGTTCCTATGTAAAGTTCCTAAGTCCGTAGTGTAATGTAGGAAAGGTGCTCACAGCAGGCACAGCGGATGAACCTCAAGGACCTGAACATGGACCCAGAAGGTATCACAAGGCATACAATACTTATTTACCTGGAAAGCCTCATAAGAAAACAAAGCTTTGAAGCCATAGAACTACAACATGACAGTCACCAGACTTAACAGCTTGACGGCTTCCCTGTCATTACCAGAAATCCTCATACATACCACAGCTGACATAAGATGAACCGCTCTGAATGCTTAGCTGTCAGATACAACACCGCCTCTTAACTATTCTCAAGCAACCAAATCCTTTTCTATTTCCTCATCCACTCAATTCTCTCCCACATTCCCAAACTCTCTTTTTAATACTCATACTAGCAGTGCCATTCACTCTTTTCCCCTAGTTCTCTTCCACATTCTTAAAATACTAAATACTCTTTTCTCTTTTTACCACAGAATTCTTTTCCATATTCTCATGCCACCAGATACTCTTCCTAGAAATATTCTCATTCCACCAAATTCCAACCTTCATTGCACTGGCAAATCCAGGAGTTGATAACACCTATTTTAAATCTAGTAGTACGGCAAAAAAATCTTTTAACAACCTTTGATCTTTTAACCCTTTTACCAAACTTGTTTGATGCTGTCCAATTTTCTTCTTTTATTTCCTTTACTAATTATTATTTTAGCAATTTTCCTCGACTATTCCTGCGAGCAACCCCTGCCGAAAGTATTTTGGGTAAGCTCTAATCAAATAGATCGAGAGTATCCATTTTCACAGACAGTAGGTTCTATCACCAAATCCATCAGAAACTGAATTCTGCTGAAACAGATCTTGTGGCTACACAGTATAAGGGCAGTATTTCTAACCAGATGATATTAAACGAGAACATAATGAACTCTGCAAGCGTGATCTTACTTTAAGCGTGAGCTTACTTCATCACACAAGGACTTGCAGCCACCACCAAAGCTCAAGCTCAATTTACATAGCACTTCTAGAAAACTGCATGCCAGCAGCCACATCTCAGAAACATGAAACAACTGCATAGCAAGATGTGTGTGTGTGTGCATTGTCGTAGCGTCCGCCACTGCTTAAGGACGACTTGTGTGTGTGTGTGCGTACGTGTGTGTGTGTGTGTGTGTGTGTGTGTGTGTGTGTGTGTGTGTGTGTGTGTGTGTGTGTGTGTGTGTGTGTGTGTGTGTGTGTGTGTGTGTGTGTGTGTGTGTGTGTGTGTGTGTGTGTGTGTGTGTGTGTGTGTGTGTGTGTGTGTGTGTGTGTGTGTGTGTGTGTGTGTGTGTGACTGCAGGTGTCAAAGTGGGCATTCATACAAGCCACATTTCTCCACCAACAAGTTGTTACCAGACTAGTTAAATACTTTGTTCTGCCAGGATCTGCTTGCTCAAGGTCGCTACACAGAGGTCGTCTTTGCAAGAGTCAAACCCAGTTAACATTGTCACAAAACAATGAAGCAATTAACCTTATAATACTACCCTCTGGATTTGCTTGGACCAGCACTGATCACATGTTCCTAAGACTTGTTTTACTTTGTCCTGTGTAAACTTCTCATCTACTGAACCTCAAATGTCTGTGTTTTTCAGTTGCCTGCTGTTAGCACCAAACAAGCTCAAAGGCACAAACTGCTATGTAAGGTAACGTAAACAGAATCCACCCAGCGGTCTAATGCACTGTAAACAAACAGTGATAGAGGCCACACACAGATAACCACTCAGCAGCCTTCTCAGGCTAAGTGTCTGGTTGAAGTGACTGAATTGAAACAGGTGACTGCTCATCTGCAAGGTATCAGATGTTAATGTTCTAGCCAATGTTTGTTAGTGGTCAGACCACAACCTCCTATAGTAGAGCGGGTTGGTGAAAAATTGTTCACTTAATGACAGAAGCATGAAATTTGGTACATGGTAGCAACATACCATGAGGAAAATTTTTGGCTATAGGGCCATCGCAGATTTGCTCCCTGGCCCCAATGGCAGCCATTTTTCAAAATGGCCGACCGAAGTTGAGATTTTCCAATATCTCAGCTTCTAGTTCACTTAGAATCGTAATCCTGGTGTCTAAACATACATACTTATGGGCAAGGATTCCAATAAAACCAATTGCAAACACTTATCTACACGAAATTGGCAGCCATTTTCCAAAATGGCCGACCAAAAGAGATTTTTCAATATCTCAACTTCTAGTTCACTTAGAATCGTGATCCTGGTGTCTAAACATACATACTTATGGGCAAGGATTCCAATAAAACCAATTGCAAACACTTATCTACACGAAATTGGCAGCCATTTTCCAAAATGGCCGACCAAAAGAGATTTTTCAATATCTCAACTTCTAGTTCACTTAGAATCGTGATCCTGGTGTCTAAACATACATACTTGGGGCAAGAATTCTAATAGAACTAATTGCAAACACTTATCTACACGAAATTGCCAGCCATTTTCCAAAATGGCCGACCAAAAGAGATTTTTTCCAATAACTCATCTTCTAATTCACTTAGAATAACGATCTATTATTATTATTATTATTATTATTATTATTATTATTGGTGTCTAAACTGTCATATTTAGGGGCAAGGATTCAAATAGTACTAATTGCAAGCACTTGTACCCCCCTTTTGAAAACTCAGCTGTCATAAGCACAGTATATTCCTAGCTATGCCAATTTATTTCACCATAATACTTATGAAACTTCGTAGTGTGTTCAAATTCAGGTGGAAATAACACAAATGATGGTATATCAGCAATTCAGCATGCTATTAATGTTCTGATAAATGTATATTGAACAATATTACAGTTAGTCCACATTTTAGAAACCAGTTTCCAGAGAAAGTACTGCCCAAGATCATCCAAGTCATTCACGGTCACATAGGCCTCTACACAGACAGAGACCAGTACACTGTAGTGCAGCTTTCACACATTTGCACTGTCCCTTGCAGCCCTTCTCGCAGCCACATCTGAGCAGTTCACGACAGGCATGAGAAGCTTCAGGGAGCGTTGTCCACTTCACTTCCCAGCCTCCTTCGATCGTTTGCAGCCACCCCCATTCGCCAGGACAAGGTAGCTTGGGAACAGCCACGAACATCTGTGCCCAGACATGACCTGCCTGGTAGGCAGCTCTCTTTGTGTGTTCCACAAGTGCAGCTTGAGTTGGTGGAAGGCCATCCATTGGTCTGCCTTTCTGTGAGAACAGCTGCTTCCGTGCCTCATTCACTTTCTCCTCACTGCTCGCACGGTCATACAGAAGAACTACAAAGCGCTCCAGTACATCGAGCTGACCCTCAACAGAGCTGGGAGTTGATGCTAAGGTACAGAAGGCTGAGGTTACGTCGTTGAATGTCTTCCAAATGTCCCACACAGTCCTTTTTCCGCGACCAGCAAAGGATGATACTGTGTCACATCCGCTAAATGCGTGTAGGAAGGGCAAAGCCACACATTTCTCTGGACCGAGAGCACGTGCCATCTCATGGGTTGGTAGGTACCTGAAGCTTTTTCCGGAGGCAAAACCAACCCACAGTTCATCAATGCTGAGCTGCTGAACTGCTGCTATGGCTAACACCAACACGTCAGAATCAACAGTGCGGATCATTACTTTACGATAGCCGTGTTTGGCAGCATCTGAGACGTGCAGGAAAATCCTTGTATCGGCTTCCTCCTGAGTACAAGGAGCAAGTCCAGTTGTGTCCCTTGGCTGAGTACAGAGCACGTCCTTGTGGTATGTGGCGATGATCTGTCTTTCTGTGTCTGTTTTAAGTTTCGCTATTTGCTGGCTCAAAAAACAAAACAACTCTGACTTGTTTTCGTCGTTTCTTAGAAATTCCTGCCAGTTTCTAGGTAGGGCATTGGAAGATTCCACTCGCCTTCGGCTTCCCTTACCCCTCACACTGCGTGTGTATGTCTTCAAGCTGCCATGCACATATTCATCCCATACCACATCGACCCTGTGAACATGCTCTAGCTGTCTTGTGATGTATGGCAAGAAGATATGGGAGGCATAATCTGAGAAAGTGGATGCAGTGCCAGGCTTGAGCATGTTTACTATGACTGCTCCATCCAGGATAACAGCATCAACACTAGGTACGCCCAGTGAAGGGCCTGTGTGGATATCTGGAATGGCGTCATCTGTTGAAGTGGGAACCAGCTCTTCTAGGCAGCTCACAATGTCTGACTTAGTTCCTAGCCGCAATTTGCCCATATTCGAGAGTGATGGTGGGCATGCTTGATTCTCGTGTGCAAAGAATTCGTCAAGGTCTCCTTCACGTGTCTGACAGGAGATGTACAGCCTGGAGAAAAGTGAACAGTCACTCTTCACAGATGACAGCTGGTGCTTTGCTCTTGACTTGTCCCGTACAGGTGGACGACTGAAGAGAGGGAAGTTGTTTCGTTTGATTGGGTCATTGACAGGTCGTGATTGGTTAACAAGACGTTCGTTGACAAATGCTTCGTACTGTTTTTGTCCAGTTTTACCAATGTTGCGCATTGTGTTGATCACTGCAGGATCAGCCAGATCTCTGCTGTCCAGGACAAGTAGGTCGTTGCTGTCGTCAATGAATGGGTTTCCCATCTCCTCGATCACATTGCTGAGAGCCTTCACCTGGTTGAAAAATGTTGCCTGCGTGCTTTTTGTCTGCTCATGATGTCGAAGATCAGATTCCATGTTTGGTTTCTGAATCGATGCCTGGAACTCTTCGATGAGACGGGCCATCTCTGGTCCAGACACCATCCATCGTAGTAGAGCTTGCGGGTTCTGTGTGAGGCCTACAGCACCGCCATCATCCTTCACACAGGCGTTGTTCTGCTCATGGGCTTGGTCTATGGCGATATTGGAGAATGCACGCCTCGTCTTCTTTACAGTGAAGTTGCCACGCAGAAATTCTGCGTACACAGCAGGATGCTTCCCTGCTAGACTAACCATGTCACGGAGGTGGATTGGTATCCATCTAGCGTAATGCGTGTGGTCAAGTGAGAAGAACCAGGGCACGAGCTGTGACAACGAATCTATGTAGAGCTCGAAATCACCCTTTCTCAGTGATCGCACAAAAATCATCACCTGAAGTTCCAGTTGTAGAATAGTGAACCAGAAGTTAAACTGTGGGCTGACTTTGGCCCTATCATCACACCAGGCTTCGAGGTTCTTCAGACTTTCCGCATCTACATGGTTGCTGCTGTACTCAGTGTAGGCTTTGTGGAGTAGGATATGCAGGCTTGACGCGGTAACCTGATGAGCATGCCGGGTGCGCGTCACATGAGACACCTTTAGGTATGATTCTGCTGTGCCTGAAGAGGCCACGTTTGCCTGTGTGAGTGCACCCGTCCATCCGCTGCTGTCGAGCAGGTCACCGAGCACTTTGAGAGCATTCATTTCTATGTGCAGGCCTCCGAACATCACTATCAGTTTGTCTTCTCCATATAGGCCTGGCCAGGTCCACTGAATTTGCTTGCAAATTGTATACAGAGGTTGATCTGCAGCGATGATTGGAATTTGTCCAGGATTAAGAATGTCTACTGCAGTCTTCACGATGTCCATTCCGTGGCGAATCATGGCTACTGACTTTGCATCTTCATAAAACAGAGGCAGCAGGCAACTCAGAGACGTGCTGCAGTCCCTTGATTCGTCGTCTTGATTACAGCTGGCATGGTATGCTGCCCAAGACAGATTTTCATCGTCAGCCAGTTTATCCATGTTCATTACATGTCTCACATGGTCCAGCCATCTGTAAATGAAGTCAACAAGCATTTAACAGATTCAGTAAGCTACGGCAGCTTGTTAATTTTGCTTTGTCACACTTATTGGCTTCCTGTTCAGCAAAGAATTCGTTTCAAACTGAGGCTCATAGTTTATAAAACTGTAAACTCTGGCCAACCACAACATTTAAAATCAGTTCTTATTCCCCAGACTTAACATTAATCATCTGATCATCTTTGTCTGGTCATACAGAAATAAAGAACTGTTCTTCGGAAAAGCTTTTTCAGTTGCTGGACCTGATCTTTTGGATGTTGACCTGATTACGGCTTAGCTTTAGTTTGTCATCGGTTGATGCCTTGTGCATTAGACACCGGAGCAATAGAAATCTACTAATTACAATTACAATTGCATCATACCTAACAATTGATGTACATCATAACTAAAATTAAATTGCAAAACAACCCCAAAACAGTTGCAAAATGCTAGTAAGATGACGATATGTACCTTTGTTCTGTCTGCATGGCCTCAGGGATGAGCTTGCAATCTGATTTGTTGGGTCCGTCCAGCTTGGGAGGCACTGGATCTTTCTTACTCAGAGTAACTGGTGGCACTTCGGTGTATGTCTGCGGCAGTTTGTCCAAACCTTTCTTGGACACTCTGGTATGGCTGTTGTACAAAGCTGTCATGGTGTAGCGCTCCAATCCACTTGCCTCATGTCTGGGATGCTGAAATAGGGATATGCCTGTACCATGGAATGAGTCCTTAGTCTAAGTGAACTAGAAGTTGAGATATTGAAAAATCTCTTTTGGTCGGCCATTTTGGAAAATGGCTGCCAATCTCGTATAGATAAGTGTTTGTAATTAGTTCTGTTGGAATCCTTGTCCATAAATATGTATACTTAGACATCAAGATCACGATTCTAAGTGAACTAGAAGTTGAGATATTGAAAAATCTCTTTTTGTCGGCCATTTTGGAAAATGGCTGCCAATTTCGTGTAGATAAGTGTTTGCAATTGGTTTTATTGGAATCCTTGCCCATAAGTATGTATGTTTAGACACCAGGATTACGATTCTAAGTGAACTAGAAGCTGAGATATTGGAAAATCTCAACTTCGGTCGGCCATTTTGAAAAATGGCTGCCATTGGGGCCAGGGAGCAAATCTGCGATGGCCCTATAGCCAAAAATTTTTCTCATGGTATGTTGCTACCATGTACCAAATTTCATGCTTCTGTCATTAAGTGAACAATTCTGCCATATTTTGCACCAGGCCGCCCCACTACTAGTGGATACAGTGAAGGACTTCGTGGAAGCAGTGACAAAAACAATGCGATCTCTATAGTTTCACTTATATGCTAGGAACTGAATTGGCTACAGTGTCCCTTGATATGTTAATATACATATCGCTCATCAATCTCATGTATACTTCACAAGGTGGCTGGCTGGTTTAACCCTCACTGCCCTTCTTCTAAGACAGTTGCAAAACCTTCAACTAGATATCACCAGCATATAAAGCGAGCACAGAGCACATAGCAACTGACCCTTCCACAGAATCCTCATTCTTCACCAATGTCTTTGGGCCATCGTCCTAGATGGTTTCAGTTGAATCCATAGTTCAAAGAGCAGAACAGCAGTCCCTTAAGTCCCTAACAGGCAGCCCCGGGTATGAAGTATTAGCGACTTCATTTTCTTAGTGACAGCATATGAGGATGGGTGGCCAGTCCTCTCCCCCGCAGTCTCATCTTCCCACCAACAGTGTACTCATTATAGCTGAGTTGGCAAGGGGACACAGGTGGAGTAAAATCTCAAACCAAATTTCTGCCCTGGTGGGGATTTGAACCCCCTCCCCAACCTCTTGTTTGACAGTCCAGAACTCTAACCACTACACACTGAGCACCTCCAAGTTCAAAATGAGGAGGAAATTCTGAAAGCCATCTAACCATGCTAAGCCCCACCACAACATGTCAGTTTTACCTCTACATTAATCTTCTTTTCAATTTCAAAGTCCGGAACTGCGCTGCCTTCCCTGCTTAGCATGTGATCCCAACTGCATTAAAAAGGATCACAGTGCACACATGCGCCTGCAGCATCTCCGCTACACCTGCGTGCCACCTATGCTACAGTCAAGACGAGATACAGGGATATATTACTCTTTACTGCTGCTTCACTTAGAACTCAGCATGCTATGTTTCCTAGTGTGCTGGCCCCTGCTGATGCACTGCCTCGTTAGAACTGCATATGATACCATTTATGACATCTATAATTATATCGAAACAGCAGGGACAGCCAGTATTGCATATGGGATCAAATATCTGTTACACTGAAGTCTAATCTGTCTAATCAACTTAATCAACCTAATCAGTGTAATCAACCTTATCAGTCTAATTAACCTAATCACTAGTAATCAGTCTAATCAATTTAATCAACCTAATCAGTCTAATCAATTTAATCAACTTAATCAGTTTAATCAACCTAATCAGTCTAATCAATTTAATCAACTTAATCAATTTAATCAACCTAATCAGTCTAATCAATTTAATCAATTTAATCACTTTAATCAACCTAATCAGTCTAATCAATTTAATAAACTTAATCAGTTTAATCAACCTAATCAGTCTAATCAATTTAATCAACTTAATCACTTTAATCAACCTAATCAGTCTAATCAATTTAATAAACTTAATCAGTTTAATCAACTTAATCAGTCTAATCAACCTAATCAACCTTATCAGTCTAATCAACCTAATCAGTCTAATCAACCAGCAAATGAATGTGATACAGTTAAAAGTTCTAATGTGGCAACGTGTTACAAAGGACACTTTATAATATAGCACCTAATCCCGGAAAACAGCTGCTCTCGTACAGAACTAATTCCTTGTGAAAATCCACACCCTGTTCTTGCAGTCTCCCTCCATATAAGATGCAACAAATTATTATGATTTTTACATTGCATGATCTCTGTGCTGGTTCCCTTGACTTTGTAAGCCAACAGAGATGGCACAGATGAAACCACAGAGAATTAAAAAATGAGCTGACTGTTACGGTTTATGAATTTTTTGTTTTAAACTGTGTGAGCTTTGTATATTTTGTAGGTTGAGAAGGCTCATGTGACTAGGCTGTGGCTGATACCACAGTGTTTGGTAGAAGAACATGGTTAGTATGCAGTCAGTCTACAGCCGCGCTGTGATGGTACTTCTTTGCGTAAAGTTGTTAATAGATTGTACATGTGTGCAGTGTGTACCACACTACAGAATCTGCTTTTAGCAGACTTTTATTATCCTATTATATAGCCAGATGTAGAGCTGTACCGATATCGCTTTTTGCCGATTATGCCAATACCGCTTATAGCCGATTATTAAATTGCCGATACCGATACCGCGTGTAGCCGATTATTAAACTGCCAATAGCCATTATGACACCGAATATTTCATTATTTGTTTAGTCAAAATGTTCGGTTCCAAAACATAAACCAGTAATCTATAGTCACAACTATAAGGGTGGACGTTTAAATTAAGTTGGGAAGTTGTTAACGATATGTTTTAATGGTTAAATAATAAGGGACGTAAAACGATAGATGAAAATCGATGAAAAACTTGGAATACGCAATAATTCAAGTAAAATTATTAAATTATAACACAATTTTAACATCGGCACTGATTAACCGATTATTTCTGCCAATACCCGATTATACCGATTGTTCTAATAATCGGCCCGATTACGCGCATGGCCGTTTAATCGGTACAGCCCTAGCCAGATGAGAATTCTTACAGCAGAAATGAGTTGGCTGAAGAAGATCGCAGGGATTTCAAGATTACACAAAATAAGAAATGATGACATTAGACAAGCATTAGGTATCAAACAACTATGCTAGACAAAAGTCGTTCAACGAAGACTCCGATGGTTTGGACATGTAGAGAGTATGCCAGTAGACCGACTCCCACACAATGCACTACATGCTAGATCTGAAGGAAATGAAACAAAGGCAGCTCAAGACTACGCTGGATAGACAACATAAATGAGGACATAGCATCACTTGCACTAACATTAAGGGGAGCAATAGACTGAACAAGTGACCAAGGACAATGTAGATAATTTATTCGTACCCATCGCCATCAAATGGTTGGCATCAGGAACTGATCATAATGATGATGATCAAATAGCACCTGCTCTTTGCAGACTTAATCCTCAGAGTGCTGTTCGAGTCATTCTTAGTCCAGTGGCTGTAACGTTAAAGGTCTTGTCAATAATTATGGCATTCAGAGCCTGACGTTGTGACATACAAGGACAGTAAAACCTTAATGTAGCGTTGCATTGGCAAATCAGGCTATCCCTAAGGTTAACCTACCTGAATATTTCATTTGTTTGCAAACCTTTTCAACATTATTTAGCTGGATAGCAGTTTCAAAGGTTCTGCATAATTAGCCTGTACAATCAGGTGTTTATGTGCGGTGTGTATATGTATGTATACCAGCATGGCATGACCACCCATAGACACATGTATAGGTAAATGTATGTATGTTTACATGTAAGCATATATGAATGTATGTGTGGCACGGTGGGTGGCCGATTGGTTAGAGTGCTTGCCCTGTATTGCGGAGAGCACGGGTTCAAGCCTCACCTGAGGCAGTTACTGTGTAGGGACCTTGAGCAAGTCCTTCGCTCACAATTTATCGCACCATCGATATTCTGTTGTACAGTCGCATGCACTTCTAAACTTTGGAAGGAGGGCAATATCAAAATACAGTTGTATTGTATTGTATGTAGCATCGTATGTATATGCTGGTCTGTGTATCAGGACAATTAATATAGCACATTTTAAGTACATCTCAAAAGAAGTGTTGCTTCAAACAGGTGGCACAGATGATGGTTCCTAACTTACTAGCACCAGCCTTTCTGGTGCTACTTGGATTTGAAGCCAACTGTGTGATTTAAACCTGAAAGGTCACTGCACAGTCTTTATGCAAGTGGATGTGATGTATCTGGCTAAATACATAGTGCCTTACTCCTTTAACGACGAGCTGCATTGGTTTCCCAGTCACTTTTAGTACTTTTGCTTGCCATTAAAGGATTTTAAACCATGGTTACCTAACAGATCGAAAAGAGTTCTGCCTAAGTACGTATTTTACGATAATTATGGCACGTGATGCTGAAAGAAAAATCCTCTGTTCCTGTCTGATAATTGAACAAAGACTGCAAGAAGCCAAGTGCAATATAAAGCCACTGTCCTATGTCCCACATTTCCATATTACGTTATCAACATCATGTCCTCTGGGTCCGGCCAGACGTTTTCTTGCCTTCAGTCACATTTCCGCGGGATTTAATCACAGTTTTATCTGTCCAAGCATGCAGCAACACTGCTTTGACAAACCGGTAAACATTGTATTTTCGGTGGCTGTCAAATGGCCATTTTTCAACTTTACGCTGAACGTTTCTTGCCCTTATTATGAAGTCAACAATCTAGTTTATTGAAATTATTTTGTAAAGGCAGAAACTAGATGCATAAGGCTTCATCAAGTGTCTACTATATATATATATGCATACATAAACATAACATTTCAGAGTCAATATCCTAAGTCACCATTGTAATCATCATTAACACAATTGACACTGTCATCATCATCATCATCATCTTGTCAGCATAGTCATCATAATCACCCACAGCATTGCCTGGTCATCAACATAGTCACCAGTCATCATCATTACCATCAAAGTCATCAGCAGCAGCATTCATTGCTGTAAATAATAGGCAGCACCTTTCCCACTTTCCCATGCCCAAAATCATCTGTAAATGGATTGCGACAAAGCAGGCAACACAAACGTGCAGGTGAGGCTGTATAACTACTCTGCACAGAGCACAGAACGAGTATGTGCATATTTATGTCGAAATTGATGAATATTGACGAATATTGAAACTGGCCAACGAATACTAAATTCTCTTTATTTCTTTTCATTCTTAATTCTTTCAAAATCCTGGATTAATTGTAAAAAATTCAGTGCCAAAAACTAGGCATTAGAACAAGAACAGTTACATGTTACAGTAACTCATCTTATATCAGTTACTTCGCTTAGTTTATTGTTCAAAGAATCAATAGTCAAAATTAGTTCGTAAACAAAACGGAGAGACGTCATCGGCGAATATTTACGAATATTAGAAATGCCCTAATATTCACGAATATTTACGAATATTAGAAATGCCCTAATATTCACGAATATTTATTTACGAATATAAAAGCCTGAAGTCACGAATTCTCGTTCTATGGCACAGAGTGAAATGCATGGACGAGATGTGGTCTCCATAGATCTCAGCAGCGCTGCTCCTCCACAGAAATGATAACTCCGCTTGACTCGTCAATCGCCTCTCACCTCCACACTCTTCGTCAAACTCAGGTGCATTAATACGAGAAACCAACAAATCGTTATTGCGCTTTGTTATCCAGTTCAGCTACTGTTGTCAGATGTGTGCTTCAGCCGAAAAGACCTTCCAGCCCAGGATTACGACAGCTATACTGATGACTTAAGATACTAAGGACTCTGCTTGCACCTTTCACAAGCACTTGAAAACTGTTCTTTATTACTGGAGTTGGGCTGGGAGCACCTCTGAGTAGGCATCTTGGAGGGCACTACATAATTCCTCTGACTGAATGAATGAATCAATCAATCAATCAATGAATCAATATTGACTTCTGAGGACTACCTGTTAGAGAAAGGGGAATCTGAGCTTTTACGTTACCTTACTTTCACGTTACCTTAAAATCAAATGCTGTTGTTTGGCATTCTACAATCATATCTTAGCTCTTACTTAGCATCACTGACTCTTCCCGATATCTTCAAGAGCGCCTCCCTCACCCTCAGAGAAAGGATTGGCACTCAATGTAATCTATGGACTAGTCCAATGTTGCCCAACCTGGGTGGCACTACACCCAAATATGCTGTGAACCTACTCCAAGGATGCCGTGGCTGGAATGTAGAATGGGTCAAAAATGTGAAAAAGTACTGATTATGATTATCACTACCGGCATAGGCCAATCACTACTTTTTTTAACTTAAAGAAGTGTAGAAATAGGCACAACACGGCGATAGAATACAAGGAATGTTGCTCCTCATTAAAATAAAGAACTAACTGGAAGAAACAGAAATTAAATTAAGGTCATGTCACTCATGTGCCATTGACCAAATAACTTTTAGTAAAGGGTGCTTTGCTCTGAACAAGGTTGGGAACCACTGCACGAGCTTTTACAACACTGAGCACTATCATCGTAACACACAACATTCTGGTCACTCTGACGTTAATTCAGAGCAAGACCATGATCCGTTTTGGCCAATTCACATTGAAATTCTAACTGTCACAAGCCTGAAGGAAGGCTGCTAATGGATAAGAAAGTTTGAAACTCTAGATGAGCTATAGACAACAGCCATTTTGACCAAGTACTGTAACATCTTACATAAAAGTTATTTATTATATAATATTACACAAGCTTTACTCAACCAATTTTAACCATTCAGTATAATGTAATACGTAAAACTCAATTGTATTATAATACATTAGAATTCTAATAATTTTAACCACTTAATATAACTTAATGCATATATTATTATGTTATATTACACTCAGCCACTCAACTCTCTGACACACTGTCAGTTGACAGCATGACACATGCTACAAGTGGCTAGCTATCATGATGCTCTAAAATAGCATTCAGTTACACTGTACAATCACTTCCATAGCCCCACATAATATAAATGCATTTAATATATTAATTACTAATATAAGCTGTCGTTGCTTAATTCATCATCAGTTCCTAATGCCAGCCATTGATAGCAATTGGTTAAGCACTGTTCTCAGTCATTTGTCAAGTCTTTTGTTATACCTGTATTTGATGAATGATGACAATAATGGACGACACTATATTGTAGCTAGCTAGCTATAGACAATCACACAATCTACTTATGCAGACACTTAATCTGGCACCAATTAAGTACTTCACAAAACATATAAATTAGCTTAACGCTGTAACAACAAGAGTGTAATAAAAGTGACTGTGAAAAAATGCAGCTCGTCGTTAAAGTGTTAAGTGATGTAAACATTCCTTGCAATGAAGAAGTTCATAAGTAAGTAGATGAAGTTCTGGAAAAGTTACGAGTGGCTGCCACCCACATTCAGAGCCCAAGCCATGAACTATATTCATGTACACTTATGACTGAATTGTCAGACAATTCTACATCAAAAGCCACCCTCACTATGAACATGAATCATATTCAATGTGATCTGTCGGTCAGTGACTGTGCATTATTGACACAGCAATTGCTGTATGCGGGCAGGATATTCCTAGCTATGGATGCTGAAAGCAGTCTGTTATCAACACTTGAAAACTGCTCCCTTTTGCTAAACTGGCCGGCGAGTGCTTTTCGGTTGGGATGGGCAAATTGGCATTTTCTGCAGATTTCAGAATCCGGATAGTAACCAGATATTTGGCCTGCTTTTTTGGCCAAACCCGGATTCCATCCAATTAATGGACAATATTTGTTTTCATTTTGCAAAGATATAATAATTATTCATTAAAGATAAACCCAATATGAAAATAACATTTGAAACCACGTGGCTTAAGAAAGAAGCCCGATTTCCACCATTTTGTTGATGCGTCGAGAGATTCGAGTCACAATTTCATTATTTTATACAGACTTTCAATGATAAAGTATTAAAGTTTAAAGATTTCCGCAGAAGGTCACTGAAACAGTTTACTATTTCTGCATTAATGATGCAAGAAATTGTTTTTTGGCCGAAAACTATCACTTTCCTTGGTATTTGGATCGGTAGTCCTGGCATGCACCGATTCCGAATAGTACCGAATAGTGCAAAGTCCAGCCCCAAGTCCCCCAACCGATTTCCAGATCAACATACGGCCCAACCCTACTTTTCGGTAGATATCGAAAGATGGGCTATATAAATTAACTAAATAAACGAATGAGTGTCAAAATATTAATTTTAAGAGACAAGTTACAGTACACAGACATAATAAGCTGAGGAAGATCAGTCCATCTGAAGTTTGTTAATAACTAGCATGCGTTAACAGCTGTGCTAATCTGTCTGCGTTTTTGTCACAAATGTTTTTGTCATCACTTATTCAGCAGATGCCATCACCGACAACAAGCGCCAACACCTGACACGAGCAATCTGAAGATGTTGCCAGCATTTGCCTATGCAAAGGGACATCTTGACATGACGGTTGTTATAGGAGAAACAAAGAAAACGGATCTTTACGACAGATTGGTCGACCAACAATGCTCGTCTTCAGTCTTCAGCCTATTCTCCATGGACAGGCATTCATTCTTTGCGATGTAAAGCAGAAATCAGGCAGAGATATCTGGTGACAGCACAATGACTCAGACCAGGAGGAACGAAATTCAATGTGAAATCACCGAAAAACATCTAGGCCACAGCATCATGTGAAATGTATTCACAGAACAAGGCTCAGTCGAGTCTTTCAAGTCACGACTCAAAACATAATTAGCTCTTTTCTAAAGCGTATCTCTGACTGTGTGTTGTTCATTAAGGTGCCTTTGTAACGGTAAGTGCTGTGTTACAGCGCCCTAGAAATTGTTGCTACTATTATTACTACTCCTGCTGCTGCTGCTGCTTCTACTACTACTACTACTACTACTACTACTACTACTACTACTACTAATATTATCATTATCATCATTATCATTGTCGTCGTCATCATCACCATCATCATTACTAACAAAGATCTCAGGCAAAGAATCATGTTAATTGTATCAACACAACATAGACCTACACCAAAGAATCATGTTAATTGTATCAAAACAACTTAGATCTAGGCCTCAGAACCCTGTTTGATACCCAAACAACATAACATAGAGTGATGCCTGAGCATGCCTGAACAACCAAGAAGTCACCTTTTCCGGCTAATACAAATTCCCAGTGTTTCCTGAGGACTGTCAGAAGAATGTCAGTGAATGCAAAACGAGACAAAACAGAACGCTGGCAACGTTATTGGACTGGACGTTCATAGACGCCGACATAAACAGTCGAAATAAGCCGAGACGGCGGCATGCATAAGCAGAGTCATGACGCTCAATAAAAACGAAACTGAATTAACACTAGAAGCACCGAAGGGGTCAATCTGACCCCTTTTGGTTTTTAGCGGAACGCACCTCGGCCCCAGATATAGCCCGGGTCCTGTAATTTCATGACTTCTCCTAACTTCGTAGGGTATACCCTCTGCCAAAATTTGAACTCGGGGGGATTCACAATTTCTGAGATTTTTGCTGTTCTACCTTTAAGCACCAAGGGGTCAATCTGACCCCTGTATTAGTACTTGCATGTAAGGCTACGCATTTCTTGTTTTCTATTCAATAATATTATAGATCAAAGCTAATTACGGAATCAAATGTGAAAAGATATGAGATCTGGTGAGAGGAGAGGAGATCTGGTGAGAGGAGAGGAGATCTGGTGAGAGAAGAGGAGATCTGGTGAGAGAGAGAGATCTGGTGAGAGGAGAGGCGATCTGGTGAAAGGAAAGAAGATCTGGTCAGAGGAGAGAAGATCAGGTGAGAGGATAGGAGATCTGGTGAGAGGATAGGAGATCTGGCGAGAGAAGATGAGATCTGGTGAGAGAAGAGGATATCAGGTGAGAGGATATGAGATCTGGCGCGAGAATTAGAGATCTGGCGAGAGGAGAGGACATTTGGCGATGGGAAAGAAGATCTGGCAAGAAGAGAGGATATCAAGTGAGAGGATAGGAGATCTGGCGAGAAAGATGATTTGATGAGAGGAGCGGAGATCTGGTTAGAGGAAAGGAGATCTTATGAGAGGAGATCTGGTGAGAAAAGAACAGATCTGGTGAGAGGAGAGGATATCTAGTGGGAGAAAGAAGATCTGGTCAGAGGAGAGATCTGGTGAGAGGATATGAGATCAGGTGAGAGGGTAGTAGATCTGGTGAGAGGAGAGGAGATCAAGTGAGAGGATAGGAGATCAGGCGAGAAGAAGGATGACTTGGTGAGAGGAGATCTGATGAGAGGAGAGGAGATCTGGTGAGTGGAGAGAGATCTTATGAGAGAAGAGGAGATCTGGTGAGAGGAGAGGATCTCCTATTATTCCATTCCAACTTACTTACTACACTTGTTTATGCTTATGTAATTTATGTTAATAAAGTTTATAGTCAATTTAATTGAATTTGCAATTGACTTTGCATTATAAATTATGTGGGGTCAAAATGACCCCCTTGGTGCTTCTAGGAAGTTCGATTTCTCGGTACTTCTAGTGTTAATGGAATACAAAGACTGGACCCAAGGGATAGGAGAGAATGACAAAGAAGTGGAGGTGGCAATGTGTATGCAGAGACTTTGACCAACGTGTGTGTACCGAGCTCTTTCGAACATCACGTGAGATGGGCTAGATAAATGCTGCGTTACATTATTTTGCAGGATGAATTACACATAACATAGGGATATCCTGTAGGAAATTTAATAAACTTAAATGGCCAACAACTGCAGGATGAATGGCGCATAGGAATAAGAATACAACAAACTGGCCAGAGATGTACATTAAAGCATGAATGACGCATAGGGATACATCCTGTTGGAATTGGGATAAAACAAAATGGCCCACAGAGATACATAGCAGGATGAATTAATTACACACAGGGATACCTGCTGGATATGGAAGAAGATCAGTCCCTTATGCTAGGCTTCACAAAGCATCCATGGGTATGAAATGCTAGCAACTTCATTTTCTTAGCCTCGGCAGTGGAACACGGGTGGCCAGTCCTCTCCCTCGCCGTCTCATCTTCCCACCGGCAGTGTATGGTCAGCGTACTCATTACAGCTAAGTTGGCTAGGGGCACAGGTGGAACAGAAATCTCAAATTTCTGCCCTGGTCGGGATTTGAACCCCTGACTGTCCAGCACACCAAACACTAGACTACCATGCAACCCGAATCAAACAAAACAGCCCATCAATGTACACCTAGAAAGTGCTCTTTTATATTTCTACTATTCTTCTCCGTGCACTTTCTCACAAGCCTCTTGACCACGGATCAAGGTCACAGGATTGAAGGTCACAAGGTTAATCAATACCATACAACTGCACTTCTTCCAAAGGTGGCCCAAAGCTCAGACGCCCACGCCTCACACGCCTCGGCGGTGCAGATGCAATTATATTGCAGAGCAATTGTGCGCGACTTGTTCAAGGTCCCTACACAGTATCCACCCCGGATGAGGATCAAACCTCTACTCTCCGTGTTACAGGTCAGCCTCTCTAACCAGTCGGCCGCCGTGCCAAACTGATCTAATCATGTGAAACTTAAACCAGACCACAGCAATTCAATAACCAGTTTTGTTTTTCTGGAAGTCACGCACAGCTACCATAGCAACGCTGTAATCTAATAACGTGTAGCTACCATCACAAAAGGCCCGACTGTCATATGCTGACCAATCCCATGTAATCTTACGACTTCAACAATGCTGTTATCACAATGCAAAGTACGAATCAATCAATGACAGCTTCAAAGTGAAATCAAAGCTCAAAGTCATTGTACATTGGAGCAAAAGGCCTATGGAGTTGATCAGACATAAGTGTCTGGCGACCACCAGAACTCTCTAAAAACAGAACATGACAGTCAGGAGAGGGGATAGTGCAAAGGATAACACTTCTGACTGAAGAGCTCATGGAACCGGTTCGATTCCCGAAAGGCCCTCTGGGTTTAGCTCATGCCTTCATGCCCTAGGTGGCAGCAAAAGTACAATGAGCTTGCACCTTGCATGGCTGCAACTTTGTTGATTTATGTCTTCTGTAATTTGTGTTCTTGTGAATTGTTTAATCGTCATAACATGTACAGCGCAGTGCGTTTGTCAGGCGCTTCATTAAACAATAAATATTATTATTATATTATTATTTCCTAAGTGCAAAAAGGAATACATGTATCAGCATAAAACAGAAATGCTTACAGTTTCTCGACAAGATGACTTCGTAGGTCCTTGGTGACGCTCTGATGCCACTCCTTCACTGGATGGTTTGGAACCTCGCTGACTACTCCGAGACCCGTAACCCCAGTTCCGACGCCACCCGTCAGCGTCGACTCCGTCTTGATGACTGCCGGTAAAGTCATAGATGCTTGTGACTTAGCCTGACTGACAAAGCCATCCATAGCACTTCCAGACGCGTCAGACCACAGCTGCATAGCACCAGGGGAGGACAAAACATTGGAACCAGTCGCCCCAGAGCTGCCCAAGGCGGATGCCATCGGCGACTGGCGTGCCAGAAGGATCTGCTGCTGTTGGCTTGGAGGTGCCAGACCAAGCGCCCGGTAGGCACGGTCCAGGTCGGCAAACGGTTGCCCCAGCGAAGGTGTCGTGTTGTTCGTCGGCACCACGATGGCACCTTTCGCTGGTTGTGCTATCGAGGTGCCGGATCCGCGACGATCTGAAGCGTTTTTTAGTGGCAGACACACGGGACAGTCACTTCTTGTACAGTTCTTCCAGTGCGTGATGATCTGTCGCGATGAAGCACAGTGAGGAACTACAATGGCCGAAATACATCATACATCAATGCAACGCAAAGTTTTCAATAATACAAGCAATCTTTAAGTTCTGTTACATTAACACTGTTCACAGAATCACTTCTATACATATATTTTTTGCGCCTCTGAGTAGTTATCTTGAAGGGGCGCTATATAAATTCCATCGATAGATAGATAGATATATAATAGGGTAAAGTTGCAGTCGGTCACAGAAGTGGAATTTTATTTTTGATAGAATTTTATGCGAGTAATTAAGGACAATCTGTCGTCTCTTACAGTCTTAAGGTGAAAAAAGAACATAAGAGAGAGGAGATCCTGAGAAAGAGGTGAAGCTCCAGAGGGAAGCCATTCCAGGTCGAGGGGCCCACCACCAAGAAAGCGCGGTTCTGCACAGTGGAAGTACGGGCAAAAGGAACAAGGAGGAGACCCTATTCAGATGAGTGCAGGGATAGAGAGTGCCTAGCACTAAGGACAGGGCAGCAGAGCTCACGAAGATAGGCAGGAGGGAGCCTAGTAAGCATCACAAGACTAGGACAGCTAGACAATATAGACAATATTGCCTGCCATCAATAAGTAATAATAATAATAATAATAATAAACAGTAGCAGTATTAATACTGCTATTGTTCGCTTCTGCATAAGTTTGGCTTCAAGAGACTGACCGTTCTGCCATTATATCAGTACTAGCCAACAAGACAAAGGCAGAATAATGAGCCCAGAATGTAAACAGTCGCATAAAGCGGGCGCTATTAAATACGCATCATAAACAGAAATAATGCAGATGGGATATGGATCCAAATTTAATTCATTCTTAGAAAGTCTCCTCACAATAAACACAATAATTAGTGATGTGGCATGCAAAGGCAGCATTATTATATTGAGGGTCCATTGTACTTATGCCTAGCTGAAGAAAAAAACACACAACTGGCTTCAGGCCAAACAAAAAGCATGGCCTTTGATGTCAATCATGCAGCTGTGTCCGACTGCAGGCCACAGCAACTCTTCTCCCTCTCCATCAAGCAATCCATGGAATGCAAGACCTTACAGCATTCAGTGACCCTTGGCTTCTAACGACCGCAGAGGTCCAGAAGGGGTCAGCAAATGCATAAGAGCAGTTTGTTTGCAATAAGCAATGGCCAAACCGATGCTTTCGACTCTTTATATCTCCCTCTAGTCCCAATGTTCGGCTGGGCTCGGAAAACAATGAGACAAGACACATATGAACATATCCGATGACCCTTGCCGTACATGTCCCGATAATTAAACAGCTAATGAACAAACATTTTATTATTTACGGCGGGCTCGGAAAACAATGAGACAAGACACATATGAACATATCCGATGACCCTTGCCGTACATGTCCCGATAATTAAACAGCTAATGAACAAACATTTTATTATTTACGGCGGCCAATGGGCCATGCCTAAAACGCATAGAAGTGAGCTGTCTGACGCTATCACTGCTGCGTACATTCCAGAGGGATGCGTATGACTGTACGGCACAGCTCCCAATGCCATTGGAATCTTCGATCCTCAAGAGCTGGTTAAAAAAACGCAGCCAAGGATAATGATTCCTGAATATTGCATATCCTGGTGCGATATAGCACAGCACAGCACCAATACTGTTGCCATTAAAATGAATGCTATCTCGCAAACCTATGTCCGTGAATAGTGCATATGGCAAGAATACGATAATGGCTCCAACACTGCAAAAATTCACCTACTACCAGTGTTTCCGTTAGAGTCCAAAAAGAGGACGTATTTACGCCCCGACCTAGAATAATTTTGGACGTAACGCATGTATTTCGGCTATCACACCGAAAAATTTGGACGTTTTGGACGTTTTTTACGGACGTAAAAACGGCCATTTGGGCGGTAACGGAAACACTGCCTACTACTAAAAACAATAAATAAAATATTAGCCAAGTACCTAATTTATAAAATACACACTACTCTAATGTTACTACATGTACCAACAGTCCAACACTACAACAAGTTTCCTTGTGATCTTACTCTAATCTTGTTCAAAAGTGCCTGGCAGTTCAGCACAATTACATTTCCTGACACCTTAAGACAACCAAACATCTGAGAGGAAAGCACGATGAAGTTGCTCTTTCAAGTTTTTAATAAGCAGATACGGTGCCTGGTGCAGGAAGAGAGAAGACTGGTGGATACAGCAGATAAGAAACAAATGAACTTGATCGGTCACATACTTCATGGAAATTCACTCATGCTGACATCTAGTGCTTGAAGAAAGAATCACAGAAAAGAGAGTCGTAGCAAGGCCAATAGCCACATGTGCCGTATGCTTTTGGACTGGTGATTGCCGTAGGAGAAAAAGACAGCCACAACAGAGTACCGGAAATGGCAGAGAACAGAGAAGAATGATGTCCTTGAATTCTCTGACCAGCCTGAGGGTTGAACACTGAAGAAGAAGAAATTTTTATCACTCACTGGAACTTTTTTCTTCGGGTAAAAACTTAATGAAAATTAAAAATTACAATAATATTTTTAATAGCAGTGAAGCAAATCACGGATGAATCCTGTCCTTGGGATTGCTAACCACTATGACTGACTGGAAGACAACAGATCTCTCTTGTGCAGTATGAAGGTAAGATCCTGACTGCATTTCAAGATAGCAGAGACTGTCATAGACTCAAAACTTGCATGATGATGATGAGCAGTCCCTTAAGCTAGCCCTGAGGCAGCAGAGGGCATGAAGTGTTAGCGACTTCATTTTCTTAGCCTCGGCATGTAAGGGCGGGTGGTCAGTCCTCTCCCTCGCCATCTCATCTTTCCACTGACAGTGTACGGTCAGTGTACTCATACTAGCTGAGCTGATTGGAGGTGCAGGTGGAGCAGAAATCTCGAACCAATTTTCAGCCCTGGCACGGATTTGAAACCCCGACCTCTCGATTGACAGTCCAGCACGCTAACCACTACACTATCAAGCATCCTCTTGCATGATGCCTGCAAATTCAAACCATTAAATCTTTCCATTCAACAAAGGAAATAAACAAGTCAATACATTACTCAATCATTTCCTAACTGTTATGACAGAGCCTGGCTGAAACAACTCAAACAGTCAGCCATAAAGCAAGATTTTATTATTGTTATTTGAGTTTTCTATTACCGGTACAATCAATAACCTAACACAAAAATGATTCACCCGGACTAAAAAATCAGGACATCTGTGAAATCAGGCCTTATCTCAGCTGGGGGCTGCTACTCTAGCATTCAGTCCTCAACCACACCTTGAGGACGACAGCTGAGAGACCAATATAACATGCGAGTGAATATCTTACCCCACATTACTACTTTGGTGGTTTTTCTGTTTAACGACTAGCTGTGTGGTAACAAGACCATTAGCGTCGCCCTCCTCCTTCATCCAGGCTTGGGACTGGCACTGACAAAGTACGATCAGTGGCGGAGTTTTACTACTTTGGCAAAACCAACAGAAATAGGTCCAAGAGTTAAGAAGAACATGAAAATGACAGCTAAATAATCCATATTAAAAATACGGGCTCCTTATTTTTAATTTGTTCATCTGGAGTCGGAAACTCCTGTCTTGTGAAAATGACAGAAGGAAAGAGCAAGCCCATTTCTTTATCTGCTGTGGCCACACTGACATCAGCTATTATCAACTCCATCAATCACAGCACTTCTCCTTTGACGACTTTTTGCAGGACTCCCTTAATCCAAACCAGAGTAACAGCCATGGTTAACACTCTATGGTGCCAATTTTTATCTTTATTTTTTATTTCCTTGAAAAATTCGAAAATCACATTAGCAGTCCCTTAATCCAAACCTGAGAAACAGCAATGGTTAATGGTGGGTAGCGATCTTCTCCCTAGATGATCTTCCCATCCACATTCATACATACATACAGCCATGGGCATATTTAGGGGGTTTAATCGGTTCAACCCCCTCCCCCCCAAATAAATAATTGCCAAAAAACACTTAACTTTTCAAAACTGACTTCTTACTCTGCGACCATATCCAAACTTTTCAAAACTGACTTCTTACTCTGCGACCATTTCCAAACTTTTCAAAACTGACTTCTTACTCTGCGACCATTTCCAATGGAAACTCCCAAATGGAAACGCTCCAAAATTATTTCCTGGCAGACAGCATACACACATCTCCTTTTATAGTTAAGTTTACTATGGGGAACAACTGAAACAGAAATTTCAAAACAGCTTTCTGCCCTGGTGGGGATTTGAATCCCCAACCTCATTGGTTGACAGTCCAGCAACTACCTATCACACCATAATGCACCCAGTCGACAAAACCATGTGACACTTAAACTGGTGATTAATGCACATCTGATTCGTGATGCCTAAGATCCAGTCTTTTGAGAGATTTTCTTGCATAATACAGAAAATGTGCACGAAATGCAGAACTGTATGAATCACTCATCCCATCGGCTAATACCGCCATCGACGATGCATCAGAAATCTTGCCACCAGTCTGGCTCTGGCTCAATAGCCATCTGCTTAATAAAGGATGATACCCACGGGAACATCTGTCGCGAATTCTCAAGGAAAAGCAGACTCGACGTGATTGGCTCAGTTGTTTGCAAAAATAGGTCAAGACGGTGCAAAGGCTATCTGGCAAAATAGCAGCTTGCTAAATAAAGGATGAAATCCATCGGGACATCTCGCCTAAATTCTCTGAAAAGAAAAGCAGTCTCAACTTGATTAGGTAAGGACTTTGCAAAAGCAGATCGCCTTGGTTTACTGTACTGACACACACGAACAGCATCAACGTCAGCATCAACGTCGATCAAAATCCCAAGCTCTCCTTTTGGTACCGTTCTGTTTGCAGGTTTATTTAATCAGTGACAACTTTGCTTGTCACTAAAGCCATCCACAAGCACCGCACAGCACACAGATACTGAAAGAGTACACAGCTTTTACAAGAAACCCCCTCAAATATCAGACACCAATATGGCTGGAATACTCTTAGACATGTCCAAAACAACAAATGTTCTCCAATACGCTACACAGTGAATGGATCTGAGCCTAAGGCCAAAACAGCCCGTAATGTTGTGTTTCCGGTAACCCGACCGAGTCACTTTTTTATGAAGCAGTTATTTTGTGAAATAATTTTTTCATTTTACGATTTTGCGGCCAATCACAACGCTGGCCAATCACAACGCTCCGTTTTCGGACAGGGGATTCCCCGATTTTAAAGTTTAGTCCCCGATTCTATAAGCTTAGCCTTTTTTGGGGAGCTGAAATTTTATAGAATGAAGTGTGTGCCTCAGCGAGGTGAAATATGATGACGATATACGACGATTGAATGATTATAAGTGATGCAGCATTGCATAAGATTATTGACAAAATAAAATTTTTTTGTGGCTACCTAAGCAGATTTTAAAACCACTGTTACCGCAAGCAAGCTATATTTTCCCGCAAGTTAAACTAGAGGTAAAAAGGTGAATAGTTACACACTTTCTCAGAAGCCTCTAGAAGCAGGGTCACAGGGTTAATCTAAGCATGTGAAATGTAAACAAGACCACAGCAATCCAATAACCAGTTTCTATATCTGGAAACTCATGCATTGCTAAATAGCTATTGCAACCCATAGGATCAACAAATCAAGCCTTTCATTGTATTGATATATAAATATATTTATAAATAAATTGATAGATACAATACAATACAATACAATTTATTGTATTTAAAGATTTTATAAACGTCTCTCACAGTGCATACCAACCAATCAAAGGTGCTCCCAGTGCGAAAGTCCCCGAGTAGCGAAAACATGTAGCAAGGCCACTGGATAGTATGGAGGTGCAGTCTAAGGGGGAAAGTTGATTCATGCACAACACCCAAGTGCCATCAACTGATGCTCGTCAACATATACTGGTGCTACACAAATATATAACAAATAACAATAACGTAACAGTAAAAAAGCAACAAGTCAACAGCCACACAGCACATGACCTACGACCTACAGAAATTCAGACAGTGACATGCCTTTGCAGGCTTTGCCCTTGTGACAGTCGCTCATGTGATTGAGAACGTTCTTCATCGTCTGGCAGTGCGGAAGTTGACAAGGCTGGATCGGCGTCCCGTTCGCCAGCTCGCGGCGCTGGCACTTGTGTGCGTGCAGCAGGAGGACGAGCTGCTGTTGGATCAGCCGCCTCTTCTCCGGGTCTGCGGTGCCAGCCGACGGAGGAGGCTGAGACACGGTCGGTTGCACGGGCGGGGCTGCTGCCTGAAAGGACACACAAGTACCATTTATTAGGCACTGCTCGTTAATTGCTTAAGTAACAATCAATAGTAGTCTAAGCAACTCAGTCAATTACGAGGATTTATATAGCGCCCCTTTGAGGTTACTAATCAGGAGTGCTCTCGACCCAACCTCAGATAAAGAGGACAGTTTTAAGATTGCTGTGGAACATATCAGAGGGAAGACAAGAGAACCCTGGGCAGCAGGCGCAGGTATGGAGGGAGCCCGTTCCAGACCGCAGGGCCAGCAAGGCCAGCAACAGAGAAGGGGACAAGAAGTTCATCCTGCACAAAGGAGTGAAAAGAACGGCAGCCCTGGATATCCTGCATGCAACTGTGCTTGGGGACTCACATGAGCAAGGTCTGTGTGTGGACCTTGAGGTAACTGCCTCAGGAGAGACTCAAAGCAACACAAGGTGACTGCTCAAACCAATCAGTTCCCAACACAGTAGCCAATAAGCTTGAGCAGCCTATCCTCTACTTTACAGTAGCCTCTACTGAAAAATTGGCTAACTCTAGAATATTACAAAAATATCAGTTTCAAACGATAAATAGTGTTACAGAGCCACCTATGCATTGAGCCATGACAAATTCACCCTAAGCAGATAATGTGCTGACCTTGGGCAAGCTGTCTGCACACGACTGCATCTGTCCCTAAGCTAAATCAACTGGTACTGGATGGCACAAGCACGGAAGTAAAAGTCAAGTACTGCAGGGCACTGGCTGTAGAAAGACAGTTCAGTGCCAGTTATCACACAAACAGAAGAAGCACAAGAATGATGATGCTGATGACGATGATGATGATCATGGTGATGATGATGATGTTGATGATGATGAACATGATGAATCCTACTCTGCACAAGCAGAAATGCATAAGCACAGATGTACCATTTGCTGGCCACTCAAAGGCATATCATAACAAGTCAAAGGCCATCAGAAGTAATCTGCAAGCAGTAAGGGCAGCACCAGTGGGGCAATTGGGCCAAAGCCACCTATTAGTAGGGTATCAATCACTTCACGATTACACAGCCGGGGCATTCCACGTCAAATCAACACAGTCATCGTGCATCACCATCTCCAATTTTTTTTAAATTTGGTGTGGTGATAAACCACTGTGAAAAACTTTCAAAAAGAATTTTAGATTTTTGGGTCAACCGGTGTCCGAGATATGGGTCAATGAAATTGACCAAAATGGGTCGATTTCCACTGACCGGCCAATGTTCAAACTGCTGTATCTCAGCTTCTATTGCACCTAGAGACACAATTAAAATACCAAATTGAAGGTATTAAATAGCTCTATCTGAGCAAAGCACTCAGACACGTTCATATTTAGTTAAAAAAAATTATGACCAACTGTAACCTAATAACACTGACCTAGGTCATTTTGTCCACTCAGAATTTTATCAATTTTTTCCATGCAAAGCTTTCATTGTTCTTAACAATTGATGAAAATTTCAGAGTGGGCACTCTGGTAGTTTTTTTACAGTGATTTTTTAAAGGTACAGTCATAGTCACAATTCGTGACCGATGATATTCCTTCAATGTTGGACTGCTGAATCCCAGCTGTTAACACCAATGTACAATTTGATGTTCTAGCATTATCTCACACAGCATGCAGAACAAAATTTTAGGCTTACTTACATGCTTACTTATTTACTTATTAAAATGAAATCTTGTTTAAATTCTGGATTTCATAGTAGACCTTTTTCCAACATTGAAGGAATATCATCGGTCACGAATTGTGACTATGACTGTACCTTTAAAAATCACTGTAAAAAAACTACCAGAGTGCCCACTCTGAAATTTTCATCAATTGTTAAGAACAATGAAAGCTTTGCATGGAAAAAAATTGATAAAATTCTGAGTGGACAAAATGACCTAGGTCAGTGTTATTAGGTTACAGTTGCTCATAATTTTTTTTACTAAATATGAACGTGTCTGAGTGCTTTGCTCAGATAGAGCTATTTAATACCTTCAATTTGGTATTTTAATTGTGTCTCTAGGTGCAATAGAAGCTGAGATACAGCAGTTTGAACATTGGCCGGTCAGCTCCATTTTGGTCAATTTCATTGGCATATCTGGTTGCCAAAGCCACTGGTTTTAGTAGTGGTTTATCACCACACCAAATAAAAAATTGGAGACGGTGACGTTCATTTTTTCCTAAAGTGTGTTGATTTGACGTGGAACAGCCATGACATTGATCATTTAGTTGTGACCTTCTGAGTAATCAGTAAAATTCCGTTGAATACCATGAGATGCTATGAAATTCAATGATTTCCGTACCGTTATAGTTTTTCATCACATGTTTTAAACACACTGTAATATTCCACACACAAAATCAGGTCGCATAAAAGCCAATAGACATGTCTTCAGGCAGAGAACTCATCATCATCATGTCACTTGGTCACCACACTTATTCCGTATCTGTTAATAATCTTTATAAAATATTATTTATACCAATAGCCCTTTCCCTCGGCATGTTCATAATACACGGGAACACACGATCTCAAATGTCGTAGTGATGCAGTCACGTCCACATAAGCCAAGTCCGGAGGTAATCAAGGGCAAGTCGTGTCTAAGTCATCCTGTAGTCAGAGTCGTGTCTAAGTCATCCTGTAGTGAGAGTCGTGTCTAAGTCATCCTGTAGTCAGAGTCGTGTCTAAGTCATCCTGTAGTAAGAGTCGTGAGAAAAGTCATCCTGTAGGAAGAGTCGTGTCTAAGTCATCTAGTAGTCAGAGCAAGTAGATCTAAGTCATCCTGTCCAAAGAGTCGTGTCTAAGTCATCCTGTAGTGAGAGTCGTGTCTAAGTCATCCTGTAGTCAGAGTCGTGTCTAAGTCATCCTGTAGTGAGAGTCGTGTCTAATGTCATCCTGTAGAGGAGTTGTGAAAGAGGTCATCCGGAGTCGTGTCTAAGTCATCCTGTAGTCAAGACCCCTTTGTGCCTTGAAGACTAAAATGAGGATTTTGAATCATTAATGCGAGCAGAGAGAGGAAGTTTGTGAATGTGAGAATCATATCAATCAATATCTCAGATTACCTCTTAAGTGTTTATATAAATACACATCTTCATCATACACTGGAACGTCAAAAGATCTCAAATCATCGTATATAGTGATGCAGTCAAGTCCACATATTAAGCCAAGTCCGGAGGTAATCAAGGGCGAGTCGTGTCTAAGTCATCCTGCAGTCAGAGTTTGAACCAAGTCACTAGAAATTGAGTTCAAGTCTGAGTCCAAGTCCATAAAAATCAGCACACAATTTATGCATACATGTATGCATCTGGACTTTTATAGAGGACATTTTAAACACCTCTGAAGAGCAAAACACACAATTCAAAGCAATCCAAGTCAAAATAACAGTAATATTAATGCATGAAGTGTCACTGTAATTCATCTATATATCACATTTCCTAAACAAACAAAATTGGAATATCTCAATTCCTAAACAGACAAAGTGGGACAAAGTTCTGTCGGACAGCCTGGCATGATGAGAACACATTTAAAATCCCTCCTGTCAACAACGTTCAACAGGCAAACTGATAGCAGGAAAGCAGGAACTGTAATGGCCACAACAAATACAGTTGCCTATTTTGCCCAGAGTCCAACTACCACAGTTGAACCAAACTGTCACACTTCAAGAATTTCCTAACTCCATTGTGTGGATTGGATTGGGAGTCAAGGCAATTTTATCAAATTATCAGTAATAGTCTCTTCTTAGGAGCAGGAAGTTCACTACACAGTGGTGGCTGGAGTTGTCCAAGTTTATTGCAGTCCATCCCCGTGAGAGGCGTCTATTACAAAATACAAAGTCTGAATAACATCGCATCCATCCATCTGTCCGGTAATTTCCATTTCCTCGTAAGTATAACATTTTATGTAACCATTATCGCAAGGACCTGGAGTAGATGATATATACATGATATCTTTCCCTCAGTATTTAATATACTGCATATGCTATGTACTGTGTGTGTGGTGTGTGTGTATACATATATATATATATACCTGTATATATATATAAATATAAGTTTGTGAATGTGAGTATATGTATATAAATATGTACATATATGTGACAATATTTCTTATCTCTTGAGTAATATATACATACACATATAACCTTTGGCTACCTTGTTGTTTTCTGGCTGGGCAGGATTGCTTGTTTTGTTTCAGTTGCTACTTGATGGGCAAGATGAGTGCCTTAAGGACAGCCATCAAATTCAACTTGATGATAAGGCCATCCTCTTAGTGGGGGAGAATTGGCCAAGCACCCCATGAATATCAGGCCAATAAAACGAAAACCAATTTGTAGGTCAACCACACTAAACGAGAAGCTGGCTGGGACGCCTCTCCTATATATATGCTACCACAACAACAACAACACTAACAGCAGTAGCAACAACTAACAACAGCAACAACTACCGTTATTACCATATACTAGTGTTACCGCAGTAGCAACAACTAACAACAGCAACAGCTACCGTTATTACCATATACTAGTGTTACCGCAGTGGGTAACGCTAGAAAAACGGACCCAAGTCTCCACAACTTATGAATCTTATGGACTTGGAGCATCAGGACTCGCCTGTCATACACAGATGCACTAACACAGTTGAAGAGTTAAAAGTTACTGGTGAGACATTGTAGGTCTTTGCAAGACAAGATCATCATCATCATCATATTCGTTTATTTAACACAAAACTGTCGACTTCAAACGCAACAGAATACAAATTATATGAGAGGCAGAGTTTTTCATCTACTGTAGACGTTTTTGAAAAGCATGCGTGGTACTGAAGATCTTGTTGTTGCCTGTTAGTTGTAAGTTCAAAGATGGTGCAGGAAGGGTAATTCTACCACAATCATTACAAAGAAAGGTAAGACAAACAACTGCCTGAGGGGGATTTTTATCATGACAGCAAAACAAGCAATGAGAGGATAAGGATACAATTTCATATTGCAACGACTAACGTCTGCAAGATTTCGCACCAAGTCTGCCCAAAATATGAGCGTCTATATATATGACGAGTCTCTCTTGAAGTGTAGCTATATAAATGTGCAATTACCATTGCCCAGATGACAGTCATTGAAGCCTATGCCCCGATGTCAGTAGCCACAGATGAAGCAATCACTATTCTAATGAACCACTTCTGCAGATAATTCGCAGAATTCCAAGACATGAAATTACCCGACATGGCAGGGGGCTTTCAACTCAAAGGTTGGAAGAGACAGCTTTACCTGGAAGGCATGGATCCCTGGAATAATAGAGCATAATTTTGCTCTATTATACAGGCATCCATTCTGGAGAGGCACCACTGGTAAATATAAATGGGGAGCAAATGGCATACAATGATGGCTGCTCAAAAATCAAAAACAGCATATCTTTGATTGAAACAAGGAAGGTCAGTCTGATAGAACTGCAATTCTCTGCAAAATGTTGTTTTAGGTCCATTAAATGTGGCTAAATATGTGGTAAATAAATTCCTGTAAGTACATGGGATAATTCCTATGCCAGATAAAATAAGTTTTGACTGACGTGCACTCGGGGATTTCCCATTGTTGAACTTTGAATGTTATTCCTAGCAGGCAACAGTGCTGTCCCTATATGAAATTCTGCATTTCAATTTTAACATTTTTCTATGGAGTATCTGAACTCTGAGGGTCACATGATTTCCATTCAGGCATTTGAAGTTGAACATTTGCAAAACAAGAAGAATATAACAGCGCACAATAATTCATCATGTGACGACTCGTAGGGCTGTCAACGGGCCCCCGGGCCACCGTTCTAAGGGCCCGGCCCGGGCCCTTAAATCAAGGCCCGAAAACCCGTCCGAATCAGCATATTATTTTAAGTAAATTTTAAAAGCTTAAATACAGACTTTCTGTCACCTAAAACGCTGTGGATTTGAAGATGTGTTGGCCAGCTACAGTGGTGTATTAGTCATCGGCGCGGGGTAGTTGGCACCCGTACCTGTTTACTTGTCGGCTGGCTATACTAAGACCAGCCAAGCGTTGCAGCGCGTTGAGGTATTACTGCTATTACCAGACCTGTGCATCATGTGCTGCTAGAGCCTTGTGCCCCTCTTCAAATCTGCCGCCTTCGCAGTATACCCTGTATCGGCGACAGACCGCCGGCGAGTTTAAGCGTGAGAAAAAGACGAAAACCGTGCTATTTGTAGCTTTTGGACGACGGATGTAATCGAAGCGACAATTTCTATCCCACGTTTTCCCGTCGATCGGCGATACGAGGCGACGAACTAAGTGGACCGTGATCGAAGTATTAGTACCGAATCGCCGTTAGACACACGCCACAGGTCTTTCAATGTAATTAATTAAATCAAATTTTTTAACTTTGTTATACTGTTACTCAACTATTTTTGGCTTTCCTCAAGCGTTTTACCACTGACGGGCCTACGGGCCCCCGTTGAAAATGAGCTCGGGTACCCGGGCCACGTTTTTCCAACATTTTGACAGCCCTAGTGACGAGCCTTCACTGGTAATTCATAAATATGGGCCAAACCACTTTGAAATCCTCATTTTTAAATGTGGATTGTCCTTATCTAAAGTGGAAAATAAACACATTGTGACTCTTTAAAGGTGGATTGTCCTTATCTAAAGTGGAAAATAAACACGTTGTGACTTACCGGTACTTACATTTGCAAAACAAGAAGAATATAATAGAGCACAATAATTCATCATGTGACGAGCTTTCACTGGTAATTCAAAATCTGGGTCAAACCATTTCGAAACCATGCAAACAAGATGCCTGCTCGTCAAAATCCCCATCTTATAGTGTGGATTGTCCTTTAATCTAAAGTGGACAATAAATACTTTGTGAATTTATTACAGGGCAAAATCCAAGGTCTTCAATTTCTATTTCCAGCCAGTAGAATGTAACACATGCAGACATTACCAACTTTAAACGAGAAATTATGCAGACCCAGTTCATTTAGTTTGGTAGCCGTGGCCAGCTTTACAAAACCGACTTGCCCAGTTCGCAGCTATGCTTCCCTGATGTGTCTTTCTCCACTAATGTGCGTGATCTGGGTATGACCCTGGACCAGGAATTGACCTCAGAGCATGTGAAGAATGTATGTAGAACGTGCTTCTATCACTAGCATCCGAATTGCACAATATGTGGCTTGCGTACAACTCAAGCTGCTACAACTCTTTCATATATTATATGCATCCGGATTGACTATGGTAAAGCCACTTATGCAGCCTTGACTTTTTCTTGCATTAATCAGCTCTACAATCTGTTTTAAATGCTGCAAGCCCGCATATTGGCCAGTGGGTGGCATACCTGGGCTGGGCATATTATAGTTTCATGTGAGAGTAACCACCCTGTTTACCTATGCAAAACAGCATTGAGTTTAAGATCTCAATGCTTATGCAGAACTCCACCACTGTTCATACTCTGACAGTGCCAAGCCTGGAGAAAGAAAGAGGGCAACACTAATCATCTTTGTTATGACACAGTGTCATCGTTAAACAGCAACTAACCATAATTGTCTTGCAGGCATCTTATTTTAGGGAGCCATGCATGCCTGTCTCCTCCAAACCTGGCTGTAGATTTCTTCTCTCCACTGCACAAGGTTGTCCTGCCAACTTCTGTGGCCCAGCATAGAAAGTTTTGCTGTTGCCTGCTGTCTTTCTCACCTTTCTCAAATAAGCTGCCTTTTTCATCCTGTGACACGAGCTTCTTGGCCTGTCTCCACCTTTTCCTTAAGCGCCGAAAATTGTGACTGATCGTGGTTTTGTGCTGTCCCAATGGGAGCACCTCTGATGAGTTGTTCTTTAGGTGTAACTATATGATGCATCATCTTCAGTTGCATTACGCATCACTTCTGCATAATATGCATCATTTGCATAATGCAACACTTGTATTATGCATCACCTTCCAACATGCACATTTACGTGGCATAATGTTTGAGGAACTTGCACTCACAAAATGTAATGTCGCTTAAATAGACCAAGCTTAAAAACTAATATTCTAAGGGCTTTTTATCGTTTATTATTTTCTATCGTAAGGGCTTCATTCCAAGTCTCCTGTCTTGGTCTCAGCCTTGGTACCTAACCGTCTGTGCCCTGCCCTTAGTCTTGATACCCTGTTGTCTTAGCCTTGCCTTGGTCCTGAATGTTTTCAGTCCTGCATACAATACTTAAGCGCCCAAGTTGTACGGTATGGCCGCGGTACAGCATCATATATTATCATTATTATTATTAATACTGTTTTTACCTGAGAAATTACTTCTTATGCTATATAATTATTACTGTTATCCCAACTTGTCTGAAGTGTTGTTAAAATGCTTATTAAACAGTATTTCTTTAGTTGGTACTTTTTAGCAGTTGCTAAAGTGGCATAAAATTCTACTTCTGAATGTAATCAGAGTACCAGACATGAGAAATTCTGAGATCCATTTAAATGTCATTAACATTGGAGTTAATGACAGATACCTACAAAGCTGGTAAGTTCCCACCCATCTCTGCAACTTCAACTTGTTGACAAAGTTATGCATTCCATGTCAGAAGAAGATATGAGCTCTTCAGTAAGAGGAACGTATTCAATCAGAGTCTGAAGCTGGATTATCAACAAGAAACCACCCTTTTAAAAACGCCCACATAGCTGCTGGAAGTCACAGACTTCACTGCATTCCTCCAATATCAAAAGAGTTGATAGAAGCGAGACAGTTTAATATCCAAAAGTCCAGAGTACAGAGCTGAGTGTGTCCTACAGTTATATCCTGACAATCTGAGCTATAAGTTTGCACACAAAAACAAGCTTGTATACTGCGGCAAAGTATGATGGTCATTGGTGGCTAAGGTAATTGTAATGATGACAATTTCTGTAGCATCGTCAGTTGCAAGCAACTTCTAGGATGCTTTACACATGCACGCACGCACGCACACACAAACGCGCGCACGCACACACACACACACACGTACGCACGCACACACACACGCACACACGCACGTACACACGCACGCACACACACACACACATGCACACACACACTGTTAAATGCGACTGTCCGCTGCCATAAGGTGTATTTTTGGCAAACATATTATCCAGAAATAAATGGAATGAGACTGGCGTGACATATCTGCATCCGGCCGGTTGTTCTGTATTCACAGCCAAACGACATCCTAACAATGTCGTGTCTGGACATGCCGACAATTGACGTTCAACCAACAACCGGCAGTTGAGGAAGAACATATTAAAACATTAACCGTCCAGGAAATGACTGCTTCCACTCTGACAGTAGAAAAGAAGTTAACCCTTTAACGACGAGCTGCATTCGTTTCCCATATATTTTAGTACACATTCGTCGTTAAAGGGTTAAGCAGTTGTGTGTCTCCACAAAAAGCATATAAAAGCATATTCTGAATAAATCACTCAAAATTAAATTAACGATATCCAGACAGGACAAGGTGACATACTAATGAACACATTTATAAATATACAACTAACTAATGTAACAAGCTGCGTTCTGTCAGCCTGGTGTTGGGAATAAAAGAAAATTGATTAAAATTAATTGACAATGCAACTAAACCTTTGATCAACTGAACTAAGCAGATTAGGCAGATTAGATTTTGATTTAGAAAACAACTGATTACTGACAACCTTTTCAGCCATTTAAGAGCTTTATTACAGTAAAGAGTTTACTTCACACAACAAATTTTAAACTACAGCAACAATGTCAGTGCTTCATTTGACACAAGTTTGGTGCTTTTCGCATATCGCAAGCAGTGTTAAAACTCACTAAAAATAAACTATGAAAGATCCCACTCTGAAATTCTTTCGAATTGATCACAATTCACACCGATTACCAAAAAAATTTAAGATTTGGTTTGCATGAACTGACCCGGGTGATGTTAATAAGCTAAGATCGCACAGCTTTTTAAAATAAATATTAACCATCCTAGCTAATATAACCACATAGGGCTTTCAATAACCTAGTAGTATTTAATCTAGAGTTGTAAGTGCTATAGAACCCAAGAAACCGCAGTTTGACCCAGGCGAGTGTACACATTTTGGTCAAAATTCAAAATTCGGACATGGGTTGACTCAAAAGTCTAATAGAAATGTTCTCATCAAGATGAACAAACAACTGCCAATTTTCAGCACTGTTGAAGATGGTTATCTCAGGCACTGTGTTGATTTGACATGAAGTGACTGAGTTGTGAGTGAAGGACCTGGTACCGTACTTTCACAGTACAACCATGTTAACCGTACCATCTCGGGAGGGCTCAAACCTGAACACTCAACATAACTGTGCATGCACTCAACCGATCTAGATTACTCTCTGACCTGGTTCAAACCAGAGGAACCGGTTCTTATCAAAACCCAGATCAGTGGTAATGTAAACAACCAGCCACACTGTGTAAGCTTCACTGCCTTGAGTAGACATTTCTGTGTTTAGTAGTACTGCTACAAGCTACATGAGGCCAAAAAAAATATAGGTGTGTTTCCGGGTAACAGTGGTTTTAAAATCTGGGTAGGTAGGAAAAAAATTATTTTGTAAAATATTTTTATGCAATGCTGCATCGTTGTATAATAATAAACGAATATATCGTCATTATATTTCACCTTGCTGAGGCCAAAAACAATATTTTTATGCAATGGAAAGCAATGTTATCAATGTCGCAAAGGTTAAATTCATGTGTCAATAAAAAAAATTTTAAATAAATTTTTTTTTTCAAAAAAAATTTTCCCAGTCGGGCCTAAAAAAAGTGACTCGGTCGGGTTACCGGAAACACAACATTATTTTGTTTTGGCCTGACACAAGACGGCATCTTCTGTGTGCCACTTAAACTACAGTCACTAGCAGCATGGTCATCAGCATAGAACGAGTATGCGCATATTACGAATATAAAGATTTTTAGAAATTGACGAATATTGAAACTGGCCAACGAATATTATTTTTTAAATTTCTTTTCATTCTTATTTCTTTGAAATCTGGGTTAATTGTACAAAAACTAGGCATTAGAACAAGAACAGTTACATGTTATATTTACTCATCTGATCAGCAATTTCACTCAGTTTAAATTTGTATTCTTAAATTAGTTCATAAAGAAAATGGAAACAGTGATGTCATCAACGAATACTTACGAATATTAAAAATGCCCTAATATTCGCGAATATTATATTTACGAATATTATATTTACGAATATTAAAGCCTCAAGTCACGAATTCTCGTTCTATGGTCATCAGAAGGCCAATCCAAGACTGGCATTGCATCAGGCAAACCACTTGAATCAAATCCTTCAATCACACGCCATGAGCTGAACCTGCGACATGAGCTTCTCAGCCTCTCTTTGCCGCTTTTCTGCAAATGCCTCAAGACCAATTTATTTGATCATGCCTTAATTAAGTTAATTACCATTACCATCCTCTAAAACTCTTAGCCATATAGATTAATTGTGTTAGGTCGGGAGCGCCTCTGACGAGTCTCTCTTGAAGTGGCGCTATAGAAATTTGCAATTACCATTACCATTATCGTTTTACTCTTTGACATATTACTGATTAATTCAACAAAACAGAAAACTAACACTGCCCTAAAGCCTGCCCGTCTGCATTTGGGTGTATGTAGGCCAGAGTACAGTCCATTTATTACCATACACTTTCCTATATATATACAGAAAAGCATTCTGGCCAAACTGGCATCCATCGCTCGCAGATACTTCTGTTCTACAGAACTGCTACCAGGTCTTTTGTAAACATATCTGCAGCAGCATATTCTCCTTAGTACGAGGCACTCCATGAACTCCGGCTCCAAAGCACACTCCGGAGCCTCAACAAACGACTATCCTTCTGCCATCTTGTCTGGTCTGGCTTCTTGTAGAAACGCCCGTGAACAGTCGGTCCTACCGTATATCCTTGCTGCTGCAGCTGCTGCAGTTTCTGCCGCCATATATATACTTCATGCCAAATCCAGGCCCCAGTATTTGCCAATAACGAGGATATCCTCTAAAACTAGCCCACATATCTCTTCACCCTCAGGGCACTCTACTGTAGCCTGTATTTACATAAAAGGTAGAAGCCTGGCCTTACTCTGGCTGCAGTTTCCCGTTAAGAGGGAAAGCAAAGCAGTCTTCCGTGCTATCAGCGGCACCCAGAGGAATTGCTCAATTATTTCAGACAGGCCCTTGAGCCGCCCAGAGGCAAACTCCATAGTCCAGGATATATAGGGCCAGTGCACCATATAAGACCAGAAATTTATGTGGGAACATGGTAAGCCTTTCCTATGCACTCGACAGCGAGCAAGTGTATAGAGGCTTTCAACGGCACTATACAAATATCCTGCTACGTTATAGCCAACTCTCTCTTTGGCCTTTGGTCTCGTAGACCTCCTAGATCGCAACTCCACTTGTCCAACAGTATTATATGCATGGACTGCAATTTCGCCACAAAGCAACTACCGGTGGACACCTAGGGTATTACTTTATTGGCACTTTAGATGCTTTTAACCAAGGCTCGACACCTTCTGAATTACCTTATTGGCACTTCACAGCTCTTTTATATTCATCAGAATAGTTTGCAAGGCATCCATGAAAGCTGTCCAGCATGACATCATGTTTGAAGTCACCTTCTCAAGGAAAACTAGCCTCACACAGCACAGCTTCCACTTAAGAGGATACGAGTATTGACATTTAAATAAATTTTTACAATCTAAATTTAATCGAAGAAAGAATGACCACGAAAAGATCAAACTAGTTACGCTGCTCGACAGATTATATGACAATAGACTCACACAAAAAGGCTACAGAGAAGTCAAGGACAAGACACAGAACAAAGAAGAAAGACAATGGGTCTTTAGCTCTGCCAAAGAGCAGAGCATCAGAGAAGTTACAATCTCATTCAGAACCGTAGTCTGTGGCACCTGCACTGAGCAAAAAGCAAAATTTAAGTAGCTCAACATGATGCTGATGTTGTAACATGATGATGTAAAATGTGCATTTTGTACAGTACATTACTGTTAACTACATTATGTAATGTGATGCAATGTAATTGAACGTTTATTTAGTGCCCCTTCAAGGTATCTACTCAGAGGCGCTCTCTGTGCTAGCCTTTATGATGTTAAATGTCATTACAAACGAATATATTACATCAGTTAGCAAAACAATGCACAGTAAGCTGAAAGAGTCACCAGTCGTGGGGCCACGCACATACGTGGAACCAACCAATGGATTCCCGCCAATTCCAGGCACCACCTGTTTTGCAGCTCTGAATGCTTACGATTGACCCCATTCTCTTTGATCATTAATGAAGTCCAATGCCTTCCTTGATGTTTAGTCTGAATCTCGTTAGATCCTCATTTAGACTGTCTATCCACTGTGCTCTTGGTTTTCCTTGACTTTTCTTTCTTTCAAATCTTGCACACAGTGCCTAGCTTGAGGTCCGTTTATCTGGCATTCTTTCTACATGACCAAACCATCACAGTCCTCTTTGTACGCCTGTTTTTTTACCTCCTGCTGTATAATCTTAAATACTTTGTAAGAACAAACACGAACTGGGACTGCCTCTATAGTCAGACAGTGGCGTGCTTTTAGAACTGTATGGCTCTAGGCTACGGTGACGGTGAAAAATCACCAGACAATTTATGCCAAAAAGGTACTAACCACACCACCTACAACACCACAGTGGTCCCTTGGCAACTCCATATAACACGGTAAAAGACCATTACAAAGCACCAAGCGCTACTTGTCATGCAACAGTTGTTTTTACAGCTTTCCTACTTAAATTTGCCCAAACCAGGCACAGCTTAATTAAGCAACATGCCACTTCTGTTGCAGTATCTGAGCTCTGGCTCTAAAGGTGCAAGAAGACACCACAGAACTCTTTTAAAAGAGAAATTTATACATCAGGAAATTATGCTAAATTCAGGAATTTGCAACAAGTTCAGGAAATTATCGTCATTTACACAATGTAAGCCACCTTCATGAACTAATGCTAACTTCAAGAACTTGTGCTAGCTTCTTGACAAATCTTTCTGCCCCACTGCAAGCCAATGCTAATGGAAGCATTCCCGAACTCATTTCTTACAGAATGTTGAAGAAGAAGAAGAGCAGTCCCTTAAGCAAGCCCGAGGCAGCCATGGGTATGAAGTGTTAGCAACTTCATTTTCTTAGCCTCAGCAGTGTCAGCACACGATGGCAGGTGGCCAGTCCTCTCTCCCTCGCCGTCTCTACTTACCACCAACAGTGTACGGTCAGTGCACTCATTATAGCCTGAGTTGGCTAGGGGAAGCACACAGAGCAGAAATCTCAAACCAAATTTGCCGCCCTGGTGGGGATTTGAACCTCTGACCACTCAACTGACAGTCCAGAATGTTAACCGCTACACTATCGAAAATTTTCTTACTTACCATTGAGCACCCCTAACGAAATGTTGATTTACACAAAATGCAAGAAACTCAAATACTTGACACACAAAAACAAAGACACCCAAAAGTGGTAGATAACTCACTCGAAGTGTCATCATCGTCTGTTGCGTTAAACTACCACAAGGTGGCATCACTCCAACCGATGTCGCCGTGGAAACCGTTGGCATGATGTTGAGTTGTGAGATAGCGCCGCTGCCGACAGGTCCCGAGACTTTCACGATTTTTTGCGGAAACCGAGGAATGCCGCCGCGCTGCAACGCAACGAGCTGCGGATTCTGATCGACCGCGATGATCATGCTGTTCGGAGCGAGATTTACGTTCGTCATGTTCACCGATACCGGCCACGTTATGGCATTGCTAATTGAAGCGGTCGAGGCCATGACCGGACCGGTCGTGGTCATAATCGACCCGGTCGGTCCGATGACCCCTAACCCGTGCGACTGCGATAGAAGCGCCGGCCGGTTCGCTCTTACGAGCGTCATGGCGTTCAGTCGCGGAACCGTGGCGATCATGTTACCGACGCTGTTGCTCGTGGCAACGTTTGGGCCGGCCGCTCCCGAGGTAGCGGGCGAGGTCGAGTTTTTGTTGATGGCCGCCAATGTGAGGGGCATTTGCATCTTGCCCATTGAAACGTGGATCTGCATCGGCAGCGACTGCAGGTTCCCAACCACGGACGTCGCAGGACCCGCGCTCGTGAACCGGGACCCGGCCGTGGCCGCTGGCGAGGAAGAGGCGGCAGCAGGCACTCCAGCTGCTGCTGCTGATAGCACCTGAGAGAGATGGTCACTGATAGGTGCTGAGGAAGAGGAGCAGGCATCCTGCAGAAGGCCGTCCGTCGATCCATTCGGATTGAGAAACGAAGATTCGTCGATCTGTATGTTGCCCAGCTCATCGGGCAACTTGGAATTGAAATCGCTCAAAATACTGCTCCATGCAATGTCTAAACAACACCATAAACAAAACGTAATAATTAGACCACGTAAAAGAAATTTACACCAGAAAGTCAACTGGAATTTCATTCACCAACACTGATATCAAGTTTCAGTTCATTAACATTGGTATTGGCATAAAGAAACTATTATTTCTTATGATATTATTAGCAATTAATATTACTATTTAGCATTATTAAACAAAAAACCTGTATCAAACTGACCAAAGTCACACAGGAAGCAACTTTGACACATTACAAAGCAGAGCACAATTTGAGCCACAGCTTGCAATAAAACAGACACAATATGACCTTCCCAAAGCAAGCACAAAGAAGTCAAGGTCATTGGCACTGGGACAACGGAACCAACATTCAGAAGTGTTACACCATTTGCATTGATCTAGAAGCCTCAGGCAAGCTGCATACTTACACGGGCACACTGGATATGCTCAAGTGAAACAATATGTAGAGAGTAGAGTAGTCCCTTGTGCTAGCTACAAGAGGCAGCAGCCATGGGTATGAAGCAATAGGGACTTCATTTTTTTCTTAGCCTCAGCACATGAGGGCAAGTCACCCGCAGACAGCCATGATTTTGGAGGGGCATAAATTGTGTTAAATGATGTCCGTCTATTTGGGCAGATTATAATCCAGACGGCAGTCACAGTTCAATTAACCTAGACCTACTGCTCCAAGTACATTATCTGGTAAGGGACCCATTTAATTACATTGGAAACTGCAGAAGGGTCAAGTCTTTGATGTAATTGGAAACTTTTATAATAGGCCATTCACTTGGGTTGTTAAGGTCCTTCCTTTTCACAGCCTGTCACAGTTGTCAATCAATGAAATGCATACCCTTAGCCAGCCGCCGGCCCAAAGAATGGGTGGAAATTATTTGGGAGGGGCATACATGTGATCAAAACCTATAGTATAGGTCATTCAGTGTAGGGTAGGGGCATTGCAGTCAGACCAACGGTTGCCGCTTTTGGACAGGGTACTCTTTCTTCCTGGCTAAGGGCCTGGTGACCCGTCCCCTCCTTTTTGCCACCTAACTGTCCCACTGACTGTGTACAATGATGGCAAGTGACCAGCCCTCCCCCTCTTTTCTCTTAATCAACCCACCAACAGTGTACAATCACTGTATTAGTATTTAGCTGAGTTAGCAGATGCACAAGTGGTGCGAACTCCGCCACTACCCTACCTGTGGTAGTGCCAGTCCCAAGCCTAGAGAAAGGAGGAGGGCAACACTAATCATCTTTGTTATGACACACTGCCGTTAAACAGCAGCAACCAAGCACAATTGGTGCTTGAAACAAATAAACAAAGTTCCCTTCTTAAATGGATTTGAATCCTCAACCTACTGATTGACAGTCCAACATGCTAACAACTACAGTTAAACTCTCTGGTACATGTAATAAGGTACAGTTACTGCAGCCCACAACTAGATACTCTGTTAGCCAAAGAATGCCACAGAACCATCTTCATAACACACAAAAGACTGTGTGTGCTTTGCTACCAGACACTTTAATAAGGCCAAAACAAAATAATGGTGTGTTTCCGGTAACCCGACCGACTCACTTTTTTGCCGCGACTCGGAAAATTTTGTAAAAATTTTTTTTTCGGAAAATTTTGTAAAAAAAAAATTTTTTTTCAGGAAAATTTTGTAAACATTTTTTTTCCTACTTCACATACATTAAGCCTTTGCATGCCGGTGATGCAGAATCGCGACATTATAGGAGCATTCACTGAAGCAGAGACGTTCGGAAACTAGCGGTCTTTCAATGGAAAGAATGGTGCCGTAAATTACAGCAATAAAAGGGCTAAAGTGTGGAGTTTGGGAGAGGGAGGTAATAGACTCGAAAGTGGTGGATTTTCTCACGGTAATTTGACAGGGTTATTTCACAAATCTGACCGCCATATTCATTGTATCAGAAATACCTATTATCGTACGTGCCATTATAAAAGTAAAGCCTTATAATAGCAATCAGCCTACTTAACAACCTCCGTAGCATTCTACTTTCGTAGCAAACAGCCTTCTTAGCAACCAAGCTTTGTAGCAAGCAGCCTCTATGTCAGCCTCATTAGCAACCAGTTTCAAAGTAAGACTTGGCCCCTTTAGCAACCGCCTTCCTTAGCAACAGTTATCCTTAGAAACTGTCCTGCTTAGCAACTGCCTTCATTAGCAACTAGTCTCCTTAACAACCAGTCTTCATAGCATCCAATCTTCGTAGCAAGCAGTCTCCTTAGCAGACGACGTTAGGAACCATATTTCTTTCTATGCAGCGTTAATAATATTATAACAATAAATGGGCTCAATGTTTCCCATGGACAATTTACACACATGTATGATGTTGAGGAGATAACAGACACCGAAAAGTCAGCGATTTTCTCACATGCATATTTCCTAAGCAGCCGTTGTCTGCTACACGTTTATTGTTTAATGTACATAATCCATAATTCCTTCCCCACCCCTGCCCCTTCCATTTCACCTTGCAAGAAAAACGATGTCAACAAAAATGAAATAAATAAGATTGTTTTCTACAGCAGTTTGTAGGTACATTCTGCAAATAGGCATTTTTAATACTCGCATAGAAAATACATACTTTGGTACAGCATGTACCGCTGTGCATAAATGGGCAGTGGCGTAATTTTGGGAAATCACTGCATAAAATTATTTTACCAAAATAAAATTATTTTCCTACCTACCTACCCAGTTTTTTTAACTCTGTTACCGGAAACACACCATTATTTTTTTTTGGCCTAACACAAATTTACTTACAAACAACAAGAAGAAGAGTAATAATAATAATAATCAAAATAGAAATGATAATAATAAAAAGAATAGTAAATAATACTAATACTACTAATAATAATAACAATAGTAATAATATTAATAATAAGAATAAGCACAAATTTACTTATTATGGCAGTTGATACCAGCAGCATCATACCAACTCTTAGAAAACTCAGCTCAGTGTTGTGTGATAACTATCGCATTTTATGACTTCTGCTATCTAAGACAATAACTTGCTTAATCGAATATTCTATTATCACTTCCTTACTACAGATCACACGTGCACTTTGAGGTATTCACCAAGAAAATATTCTGACCCACTGATTGAGTAAAAGAAATTGATTTTCAACTTAAATTAGAATGATAGATAACACAGAGAATTCCAGATGGTGGGTCGAGCTGTTGTCGATGAGAGCCAGCCTAACACAAGTGAAGCAAGTCATGACTGGTGGTAAATCAGGAAAACAGCATATTCAGCAACTGTTGACAGCTCTTTACGAGAGCTAAAGGCACAATAAACAGTGGAAAGAATGGCTATGTGCTTTCAACATCTGGAGTGCTAGAGTGAAAGGATTCTGCTGCTCAATTAAGACTGCAGGAAGCCAGTGCAAAGAAAGAAGAAGAGCAGTCCCTTAAGCTAGCCCTGAGGCAGTCATGGGTATGAAGTGTTAGCGACTTCATTTCTTACCCTCGGCACACGTGTACAGTCAGTGTACTCATCATAGTCAAGTTGGCTAGCGTGCACATGAAGCAGAAATCTCGAACCAAATATCTGCCTTGGTGGGGGATTTGAACCCCTACCTCTCCACTAACAGTCCAGCACACTAACCACTGCACCATCAAGCACCCCAAGCAAAGAATGAAGGCAGCTGAAATGATCTTACTATAGGAGTCCACGACAACAAAGTGCAGCCTGGAACGACTTCTGTTAGTAAAAGCAAGGTGAAGTCAGATGGATCACAAGTACATTGTTGCACTGAGACAATGCATTAATGTCCTCAGCAACTATTGAATCCAGAGCAACACAGCACTTTCAAAGCATTCAGAGGTGGGAGTACATGTATACTAAGAGAGGCCAAAGCAATAATTTTAATTGTGTACTATTTCTGTATTTCATTGATTATCCTCATTGTTAACGGACTCTGCACTCACTGAGTGCATAATTTTGACTCAGCCGGTCCGCAGCTATGGCCCAGTTGTTGTCACCAGTCAATTGTTGTCAATACTCAGAAGAAGTTCAGAACTGTTTTAGCATAGATAAGTGCATGACCATGAGTCATGCTAGTTTAGTGATTCTGAAGTCTCTTTTATAAGTGCCGTAAAACACACAAGCACAACAATTGTGCTCAGTTACCAGACAGTCTGTGAAAGTGCTAACCACATTTGTATCTGCTCATTGCAGACATTAATTCTAAGAGTTCAATACCTGACCACAAAATATTACTGTACCTATCAAACCAGCCTAGAATACAGGAATTTCCACTGGTCTGAGGAGCATGTTCCATTTTATAAAAGATGGCTAGGTCATGAGTCAAATAGTTCACCTTATGCCGTCTGCTTCACTTATTTATAAACAGCAACATACACCCACACACACACACACACACACACACACACACACACACACACACACACACACACACACACACACACACACACACAATCAACCATACTGAATACACAGCAGTTTGGTGTGGTGCTGGACTCCACCATGTCAATTTCTAAATGGGTTCGGGCATTATGCCGATCAGATCTTCTACCTTCAGCTGTCTTAAGCTCACTAGCTAATGCACTGACTTCCAACAGACTTGACTACTGCAACTCACTCATCAAGTAATTTCAAAAGCTGCACTACAGTTCTGAAAGTATTGCATTTCAATCAACCAAGCAGAAGATCAGCACAGACACAGGATCGCTGCCCGCTACCCTCCAAAGGTCGACTCAACCTTTCAGTCGCCAGATGCCATTGGTAAAATGAGCAATTGATAGGACATGATGGATGCCTTGCATGGCTGCCAAACAGTTCAATTCGACGCCTGTAATAACTTGTGATCATCCATTCATACTATGAGCTGTAATCATACTGCAGTGTGTCAGTTTGATATAATAAACGAAGATTATTATCCCTGTTCCATTCAAATAGAAAGAACATTGGATCAATGGACGTCCGATGCGACTCTCAATGTGCGCCACACCCAACAGCGTGGGATGTCGGGCTTTCTCAGTTGATGGTCCAAAGCTTTGGAATTCGTTGCCCAATTCAGTTCGTTCTGTGAATTCCCTGACGTCATTTAGCTCTAAACCTTTAGTAGATGTTAATCCTCTCCTTAGATTCTTCTCTGTCACTGTGCAAACTCCTGGACAATCCCTTCATGACCTACTTCCTCCTGGCCGTTGTACTGGTCATGACCTGTGCCCACGCTCACATAACAGTGCCCTCACTAGATTTGATTCCCTCACCAGGCACGGTTTCTTGGCTAGGATGCTGTACAGTTAGACTTCTGTTTTCTAGTTGCTTTTATTTTGTTCCTGTTTTATTACCAATTATTTCTAAAACGTTGTATGTAAAGCGCCGTGCATTTGCTTGCATTTAATAAAGAACACACTTACTTGCCCACCATAGCCTGTTTCATGCTTGTCTGATCTGTTGCATTTTTACCAGGATTTTTACCTGGCTTTTTGAACTTTTTGAATTATGATTTTTTGTTATAGAGGTTTCACTCAGCAATCATTAAATGTCTATGGCATTAAAGATAGCCTATGAACACAAATGCAAAGTGCATAATATTATATTATTACTCTGAACCAAATGAGTCATTTGTGTTTTATTTCATCATAAATTTGTCCTTCTAAAAATGGAAATCAGCCAGCATCACTTTACGCATAACTTTATGGTAACAATAAGTGGAGCAAACATTTGAATTGCAGAACGGTACTCATAGAAGCTCTTTAGTAAGAAAGCACTCAACACCAAGTAATCTGGATTTAAACAGTTGCTGTGCCTTACAAACAGACACTTGATACTGGCATCACTAAGTATAACTTGCCGATGTTTCAGAGCATTCAGACCTCTTGAAATAGTTAGAGTTGTAATTAATACATCAAAATATAAACAAACAACACTAGCTCTTAAACTATTGCAGTGGCCTCCTGTTCTCTTTCAAATTGGGCTGGCTTATAAAACATTGAATTCTCGCCAGCCACAGTATTTTCAAGATCAGTTCTTATACTTCAGTCTTACCACTATTCAACAGGTTCATCTGACTGCCTCTCTTTGGTCATACCAAAACTAGACTGTTTGTGAACAAGCCTGTTCAGTTGCTGGAACAAAACTTTTGAATTCTCTCCCTGCATTTATAATCAGGATGATTTATTAAAATAAGGATGATTCATTCACGATTTCTTGAAACTTTCATGTACACCAAAGTGCGGTAAGCAGTTGGTTGAAAAAAGGATATACTTACTTACTAACTTATCTCTTTGTTCTGCGCAGTTGATTATGTCATTTCAACCTCAGTTGAAGACACATATTGGCATAAACAAACCATAACTAATAGTACATCTGATTCAAGCTGCTTATCCAACATAATGCTGTCACTCTGAACATTTCATCCAACTGATCTTTCTGGGTGCTGACCTGATAACATTTTGGATTGATGAGCCATGGGTTGATGCCTAGTGCATTGGACACCAGTACTATAGAAGTTATTAATTAATAATCATAATATTAGTTCTATTATTATTATTATTATTATTATTATTATTATGTGCCCAAACATTTAAATAGCATGTTTTGGGACACCTACCACTCTGTCCATAATCATGCATATGTGAATGTAACCTAATGATTAGGGATGTTAAACGATAATCGGAAATCCGATTATCGGTTTTGAAAACGATTATCGGTTTTCATTATTGACAAAACGATTATCGAATTCTGCCTCTTACATATAAAACGGACACTTCCACAGCCAACGAGGTAATACTAGAACCCCCACAGCGACGTGTTATTGCCTCTTATATATAAAACGGAGTCTTCCACAGCTAACGAGGTAATAGTAGAACTCCCACAGCGACATATTATTGCCTCTAATATAAAGCCTCATATATAAAGTGGAGTCTTCCACAGCCAACGAGGTAATAGTAGAACCCCATACGTGTATGTACGTTACGGTACAGAGCGATTATCGGTTTTCAGAAACTTGCATTATATGATAATATATTAACTCTTTTATGAAGGCCAATAAAAAACGATAATCGGTTTAAAATCGGATTTCTAAAACCGATAATCGGTTTGCAAAACCGATATTAACAACCCTACTAATGATTGAAGCCCAAGAAAAAGTAAATACAGGACAACGAGGCCTCACTGGGTAGAGTTAAATGTGGGTCCTGTGAAACGCATATTTTGTTGTCACGGCCTTTCAGTTGCTGAGTACAGCTGTAACATACTTGTGCTTCAGCCAAAAATGCCTAAGATTAGTAATGAAGAATAAATTCTTCAGCAGTACTCTCAGTGAAGCAGTTTGTGAATGAACTTGGGCTTGGGTTGGGCTTATCCATCACCGTCTGATCTTCCCAACAACAGTGTACAGTTAATGCACCTATTTTATAACCAAGTTCACTATGGGTGGGGTGCTCGATAGTCTAGTGGTTAGCATGCTGGACTGTCAATCAAGGGGTCGGGGTTCAAATCCCTGGCAGGGCAAAAATTTGTGTCGATTTCTGCTCCACCTGCACACCATAGCCAACTCAGCTATGAGTACACTGACCATACACTGTCAGCGGGAAGCTGAGACGGTGAGGGAGAGGATTGGTCACCCGCCCTCATATGCCAAGGCTAATAATATGATTTCGCTAACACTTCATACCCATGGCTAACTCAGGGCTAGCTTAAGGGGCTGCTCTTCTTCTTCTTCACTATGGGTGCAAACAGAACAAAATCTTTAAATATCTTTAAAGATTTCTGTACCAACAGTCCAGCACATTAAACACTACACTAAAACCAAGAGATCATATATATAGACAGCAGCAACTATTGATAGTTTGCACCGTTGCACGGCAGCACGGAGGCTGAAGAGATTGAACTGCACCCAAGGCAATTTGAGTAACATCAAATCACAAAGTCCGAGCTAAAGATCGAGGTCATTCAAGTTCAGACGGTGAATCACAACGTGCACTGTGCAGCAGGTTTCATCAGACTTCCAAGCGGCAAAAAATACTAAAAATTCTGCAAAACTATTGTTTTGTTTAGAGAAGGAAAGTTTTCAACTATCTTGAAACTCTGGAAAAAGCTTGTCTGTTGTCAGTGAATTCCACAATCAGATTTATATTCCATGAATGAATATAACAATTATGTCAATTAACTATGTGACCTTGTGATCTACTGCTGTTCAAGGGAAGCTATGAGATACTCGTTACAATGCAGCAGAAACTGGTGTCAACAAACCATAGAAGGTCATGACCTCAGTTAAGAAAATGAAGGAAATGCATCTCTTACCATACATGGCATACTACCTTAACAATTGAAGAACTGAATGACCCATGACATAGACGTCACTTAGTGGAGAGTACTCGTAAACTACCAAGCCAGTGCAAATTTTACTAAAGTAGTATGGTTTGGGGATATTGGGCTTTGTCAGTTGTAGCATGCAGAAATGCTAAAACATCTATGATAACCAAGCAGTGGCCCAGGAAATGTTTGAAAGCCATGTGAGCCAACCTCAGCCAAGTACACAGACCTAAGGTGAATAAAATTATACATTATATCCGAAATCAGAATATCACTACATAAGTTTTTGATCGTCAATGTTTCCAAAATGTTGTGCGAGCATGCTCCTGACTTGGCGTCACAGAGCCAAAATTTGTGTGAGCAGCGGCACCTTTGGCGCCATGGCTCCTGTAACTGAGCACAGTATTGTACATGTAGTGCCGCTTAGTAAGACCTACCTATGGGGTACTCCCAACCTAAGGGGTACTCCCAACCTGGTGACACACGACCACAATGAAAAAGAATGGTTCTCAAGCACTTTCAGCAAACAGAAAAGGAGCATGCTTGTAAACATTTCCACCTGTCGCTCCCCTCTTCATCTGTCTTACCTGAATTGTCATTTGACAAAGGTGATGCTGACAGTTTAGTCCTTTTTGCAGGTGGTTCATCCATGAACTCCTGATTAGTTGTTGATCTTATGACATTCGCGACACCTTCAACCAAGCCACGGTAACCAACTTAAAACTAATCGGAAACCACTGAAAGCAAGTTGACTCGCCGAGTATAACTGCCTGTACTAACGACCCCTCGCAATATATCACAGACCATCTTTGAGCTTACGAATAAAACACATTTCACAGGAACGAGCAGAATCCACTTTCATCTTAGGTGCCAACCTTGCAGAAAGAACTCCCAAGTCATGCCCTTGCTTTGGCCCCTGTCTTGGCCAATATAAAAACGCAGTAACTCCACAACTTTGTTCAGTAACTATTTAAATAATGAATTTCGGTGTTTGCAGCAAAATCAACACCTAGACGTCATTGCCTGCACCTTTTCCAGAAGTTCAAAACAGAAATTGTAAAACCCTGCTTTCTGAATAAAACCACGCATTCCGATCAACCATCCAGCTTTCAATTACCATTAAAATCGTTGCACGTTGAGACAAAAATCTCGAATTTAAAGACTAGCAGACATGACTGTGTGATGATGAATATTGTGCCAGAAATTCCGCTGGTTTTCCTTCAAGTTTCGCTTATTGCGACGCTCGGCAAGAGCATCCAAATGCGTCCAGCAAGACAGAACGACTTTCGTGGCCACTAATCCACATGCAAATCACAATCATAGAATCACTTCCAGTTTGACGACTATTAATAATAACCATAATAAAATTATAAGACACCGCTGACATCGGGGATGTAAGAAATTCCGACAGTTTCCCTACGCACACGCCCTTTTCTTTTCTCCAAAGGTCGTCCAAAAGATCTAGCCGACGTTCAGCCTAATCGTCGCCCTCACTCCCAGTCACCTCTGCGGAAAATAATCCGACTAAATGCAGCCATGGATGCATCCAGTTCCGACTAAAAACTCGCAGTTTTCCAGAAACGACCGACAACCGACCATATTACCTAAAATGGCGGCTGTTGACGGACACGAACGTTGCCGAAGTTTAACGATGTCCTTCCGTCCCATGCGAAATAGTTCGCCCTACAATATCTCATGTTAGACTGTCTTAGACTCTTGCAATGGTTCTCATTGCCATCTAGCGAATCCTAAAACCTAAATTTACTGTTGAAGCAGAAGTGCAAGCATTATCGTAATTTATTTCGAAAGTTGACGAGCCAGTCTTTCACCAAAACGAGAAGCAAGCCACATTGACATTTCTAGTTCAAAGACTTTGCATTCGGGCCAAGCAATCTCTTTATGTCCATCGTATTTTGATCTCACATGGGCTTTCGGGGGTCAGGCTTCATGATGTGGTCAGGGCTACCACTATCAACCGCATGCTATACTGTTCCCAAGTATGGTGGGGCTTCGCCAGTAAGCAGGAACTTGACTCTCTGAGCGTGCTGGTCCGCAAGTTGGTACGCCTTGGTTTCCTACCTAAATCTTTCCCCACCTTTGAGGACTGAGGAGCTTTGCAAAAAGCTGATATAGACCTCTTTAGAAACATCTTAACAAATACTAGCCACACCCTCCACGACCTTCTCCCCACCCCCTGTCAATTGCACTGGTCATGACCTGCACCCACGCTCACATAACCGTGTTCTCCCTAGATTTGATTCCCTTACCAGGCGTGGCTTCTTAGCTAGGATGTTGTACAGTTAGACATATGTTTTGTAGTTGACTTAATTTTCCTCTAATTATCGTTTTCTGTGTACATAAATTATTTCTGACTTTGTATGTAAAGCGCTGAGCGTTTGCTTGCGCTTAATAAAGAACATTCTTACTTACTTACTTACTTAGTTAGGCTAGCCTTTTGTAATTGTAATTTGTAACCTGACATTTATAAAGCGCCTACCTGCCTTACTGACCCTTGGATTTTGACCAGGAACCGATTTTGACTTTACCCTGCCAGCATGTCGCGCGGAACCCGTATAGCAGTGCTGTCCAACCCGCGGCCCGCGGGCCGCATGCGGCCCGCGGGATGATTCTAAGTGGCCCGCCCGAGCTCACTAAATACTTGCAATTTCTGTAAAGAAGAAGTAAAAGACAGTCACTGCCCTACTTGCATAGCTATTCGTGCTTGAGCATTTATTTTTTGTTACTGAACTATTGTAAAGCATGACACACACACATTCTAAACATACAATATTCATTATTATTATTCCACAATTAATTTTAATACGGTTGATAATTTTCAAAAACTTTTAGTCGTTGCTTTTGAGTTTAATGGTGCGGCCCTCGGCTTCAAGAATAACATCTTCGGTGGCCCGCGGGGTCAAAAAGGTTGGACAGCACTGCCGTATAGGAACCATATTTCTACATGGAACTTGGTTCCCGCGACTTAACTGTTTTGGACCCTACAGAAATTTCGAGGTTACGAATTCTGTGGAATTATATGCCAACGATGTTAGATGGGATTATAAGAACTGTCAAATTTTGGAGGAGAATTAGGCAATTGAAAGAGACGAATGCCTTTGAAATAGCAATGGGCAGACATTGATCGTAGGTGTTATGGGGCCGTCCATAAATGACGTCACGTAATTTTGGCCGATTTTTACCCCCTCCCCTCGTTACACTTCGTCACAAAAGTAACACCCCCTCTGAAAATAACGTCACAAAGCTCTGACCCCCCAAAATCAAATTTCCATGGCGAAGCAAAATGCTCCTTCATGGAACAAATAGGGAAAGCATGAATATTTTAAAATCTAACGGTGACCAAATATTGAAATAATTAGAAAATTATTAATAATGGTGCCCGTATACATTAAAATAATTTTAAAATAATGAAAATTTAATTCTCAAAATTAGTGCTGTTATTAATAAAATAAAATTGTTGTTAATTGTAAAATTTTATAACATAGACCTGGTGTGACGTCACACTTCTCAGACCCCCACCCCCATGTCACACATCGTCACAAATTTCCGACCCCCGACCCCCTAGGTGCGTGACGTCATTTATGGACGGCCCCCTATATATGTTCATGAGGCATAGTCATCGGGCAGTATAGCCGATTGGTTAGAGCACACGCCTTGTGATGCGGAGAGCCTCGTCTAAAACTGCTTATGGACCTTGTTGAGGTCCTGCGTGAATATGGGTAAGAGTGTGAATGGTTCGTTGGCTCATTAGCGATCAGACCCGCCCTTGACGAGAGGGAGGCTCTGTGTCTCAGGTCGCAATGGGGGACTCTGTAAAAATGGCTGCTATAGGTGGCGCCAGGATGGCATAAAGTTTTGGCTACTCTAGGTAAAATGTGTGCTCTGTTGTGCGGTAGGTTTATTTCATAGACATCTTACATTTAATATATGATGTCTATTTGGTTTATTTACGCTAAAGTTGTCTAAAGTTTGACCACATCACATACTGGCGACGCCTATCGCCGCTTGAAGGAACTGCTCACAGAGTCCCCCATTCAGCGAGATTCCTTCAATTCTGAGAGTCAAAAGGAAACGAGAATAGATAAGGGGCTTTATTAGGTTCTCCAAGTTCCTCAGCTGATTTATGCAACACACTGTAACTCGACTCTGGAAGAATCTCCTTCCTGACTTGCCGCAAATGTTGTCGAGGTCATCCACCAATATCACCGTTCACCCATGCACCATCGTCTACCCCACGCTTCTCTATCCACCGTCCCTCAGGCTCAGGGGGTGAGAATTGTCGGGGCGGGGGGGTTCAAAACCCCAGTCCTTCTTAGGATCCCATAGTAAAGTCTGCATTTCACACCCAAACTGCACATAAATCAACGTCTGACCCCCCAGTTATTTTTTTACAATTCCCATACTGCTCAGGCTTTCACTCCAGCCAAAAGTCTCACCTCTTCAAGAATGCCTACCTTGATCCATCCGCTCCTCCGCCTTTCAGTCTTTCTCGTTCAAGACTAAATCTTTTGACAACCCTTTGTACAACCCCTCTCACTCCACGCTGCCCTCGTGAATAAGCTGGTGCCCTGCGCTTAAATCCGCCTTCGAGGCTCCTCTTTGGTCTTCTGGCAATCGGATGTGGACCTAAAGAAAATGTATAAGATGGCTCGATGAGAGGCCTCATGCTCCTCTATCTATCACCCCTCGGGCTATCAACTCAAGACTAAGTCTCACCTCTTCAAGAATTCATACCCCGACTCGTCTGATCCTCCGCTTTGCAACTCTTGACCAAAACGACACCCGCCTTAGCAGTTACTCTGCATGTCTCCTCTGTCCCTCTGACAACCGGACTCGGACCTCCTTCTGACTACCCAGGTCTACCCTTTGGACAACCCCTCTGACTCGATCCTGCGCTCGTGAATAAGCTGGTGCCCTGCTACAGGCTTTCGAGTGGCGCTTTAGAAATTTGGAGTTTACGATTACGATTAGGCTAGCTATGGTTCTCTGATCTGTTCTACTGTGATCTTGTCCTGTCTTGTCCGGTCTGGTCAGGTCAGTGTGATTCTCGTTAACGATAACGATAACGAAAATGTTCGTTAACGAAAATAAAATGACTTCGTTAACGATAACTATAACTAAAACTAAAAATATCATTAACTATAACTATAACTATAACGAAAATAACACTAACGAAAATTCATCTTTATTTTCGTTAATACCAAAAATAAAAATAGGAAGTGCAATAAGGACGATTCGACATAAATGAGAACGAAAAATGCGATATTTTTTTTATACAATTTGTCAGTTACTTTAGAAACTCGTGTATTCATGAAGCTGAATGCACCCATGCTTAAAAGCTTTCAAAGCTCTGAGCAAATTGTGAAACAGCGTGTTAATGCGCTCAATTTTTCTTATAGCCTTAATTATTGTAACTAAGTAGTAACTAAAATTAACTAAAATAAAAATCCATTAACTATAACTATAACTATAACTAAAATAAAATCTGTAAGGAAAATCACACTGGGTCAGGTCACTGAAAGGAAGTAAATAGCATTGTAGCCTATAGAGATTCTGGGCCTTAAAAAATCGCTGAAAACGCCCTTAAAGAATGGATTTCCATCAACAGCTGCCTTGAGTTGGATTGTTTAGGCATCGTTTGTCTTACACACCTACGGACAACGCCAATGGGAACGTGAAAGGTGCCTTATAGGCTATTCTGCACTGGACGGGGCCATGATGTATACTCGCAACATTTGTTTATGCTGTGATAATTGTATATTAAAATAATGCTTTATGTCTAACTACTGTTAAATATTACTTGTTTTGTTTTTTGTTATTGGGACCAATAAACAAATTGAATTGAATTGAATTGAATTGAATTGAATTGAATTGAATTGAACATGACTCCGTCATTTACCTGGGTCATCAACTTATACTCTTCGGAACGTACAGAAATCCACACAATTAGGTTATACCCTTATGGAGTTTAGCGAAGGTAGCCTATACGGCCAACTTATATTAATTAAATTAAACTATACAGATCATCAATATTCTTGTGCGTGCTCAGGTCACTTAATCTTGCAACTGCACTGTAGCAAGGAAAATGAACCATTTCGCGAAACTTTAAGGTTAGGCTAACTAAAAACCATTTCCTTACTTATTTATAAAATAACACATAATGGCTTCCTTACTTATTTATTATAGGCCTAATAATATATTTTTTTTTTCCAGATTATGAGCAGGGACGTATATTATAACTAGCATTTGGCTTGGGGACTTAAGCCCCAAAATAAATATAGTCCCCCCCCGTTCCCATTATAGTCAAGTGCTACCACACTGACCATGCTCAAGGCTTAATGCCCCCAAACGAAAAGTCCTGGTTACGTTACTGACAGGCCTATTGAGTGTCCCTTTAAAATGACTTTGTATTATTTTCTTCATTTTCTGCGACTATCACCCATAATCGCTTTTAGTGAAGACAATGGAACTTTTATTTATTGTTGACGTCAAAACAAACAGATGACGTAAAACGATTGCGACTTTGAGATAAAGGATGGATACCGTGGCGGATAAACTTAACACAAACAAAAACACCCCCAAAAGATCTCATCAACGACAAAATTATAATTATTATATTGTAGACCTAATTATTGTAATTATTGCAATTAATGCAAAATAATATGCAATTGATGTTGGACTGTTTTAAGGACATCGCGCCTATAACTACAACTGTGACGTATAATCATTATGGTTAATGCATTATGACGTCATATGTTACGATAGAGACCGCTTGCCTTCCTAAAAGCTTTACAGCATTATCACCTCAGCCAATCGCCAGGTTAGCAGCTACACCAGCATGTCTTAAATATAGGCTTAGATAAGCTTAGGAAGTCTCAAAAACTGTCTGGAAGAAGAAGAACAAGAACAAAGACATCTATGACCCTACGTCACCCTAGCAACCAAAAGATTATACTAACTAACTAAAAAGCATTCTGTACACTGAGCTAGGAGTCTCATACAAGTTAGGAGTCTCATACAAGTATTTCTTTGCTTTCTTTTAATGCAATTTCATTCCGTAATTCATTAGAGTCTACTATCAAACATTTGAATATTTATTTATGCGCAATTCGCACAAACAAGTCTAGGCCCAATATGCGAGTTTGCGCAGCTAGTAAAGTGGAGATTGGCATGCAAATTCCTTTCGGGTGGATAGAGCCTGACAATAACCGTTGCTGCTTAAGGTCGTTGGCTCGGGCGGGTGGTAACACACGCCCTTGAGACTGTCTGGTGGCGGCAATTGGATCTGTGATAAACACACATCGCTGATCATTTACAAGTATACGCATATAAGTTTTTTGTACCCTATATGTGTTTCACCTAGTGGCCAAGTGCTACGTTACTTGTACATGTTCGTGCTAATTGAGGTTCACAGAGGGGGCTGCCACTCCACGTTAACGAATAGGTTATTCTTTCTTTTGTAATTTACATAGCATTGATACAAATGCAATTTACAATTACAATTACAATTACATAGGAATTCCCAGATTCATCTATAGACGCTATACCTAGATTCCGAGATATACATAGACGCTATACTTAGACGCTATACCTTGATTCCGAGATATACATAGACGCTATACTTAGACGCTATACCTTGATTCCGAGATATACATAGACGCTATACCTAGATTCCGAGATATACATAGACGCTATACTTAGACGCTATACCTTGATTCCGAGATATACATAGACGCTATACTTAGACGCTATACCTAGATTCCGAGATATACATAGACGCTATACTTAGACGCTATACCTAGATTACGAGGTATACATAGACGCTATACTTAGACGCTATACCTAGATTCCGAGATATACATAGACGCTATACTTAGACGCTATACCTAGATTACGAGGTATACATAGACGCTATACTTAGACGCTATACCTAGATTCCGAGATATACATAGACGCTATACTTATAGACGCTATACCTAGATTACGAGGTGTATACATAGACGCTATACTTAGGCGCTATACCTAGATTACGAGATATACATAGATGTATCACCCTAGGCCTTCCTAATCAAATAAAGAAAATCCCTGACCATGCATTCCATACGCCTATCGACTAACTCTTCATCTCTTACCTTCACTTCCGACTCTCCTGTCCGCAATCTTGGTATTACTCTTGATCCACATCTCTCCTTCTCTAACCACGTCTCCAACCTCTCGCGCTCCTGCTTCAAACACATTCGTAACCTTCGCTGCATCCGACCCATGCTCGACTGTAAAACTGCTTCCGTCATAACCACCACCTTTGTCCATGCACTTAAAGCTCTATACTGCAATTCCCTCTTCCTCAACCTTGGATCAACCCAAATTAAGCGTCTGCAACTTATCCGAAACTCATTAGCCCCGGCTGTGACTATAGGACGTCCACAGCCCCAAAACATCATCATATCACTCCCATCCTCAAATCACTCCACTGGAATCCACTGCAAAGTCCTAACCTAACAACTCCCTACAATATTCCCAGCCCATGTATCTCCGTGAACTTGCAATTCACAATCCATTCAAGCCGCTCTACCAGATCAATCTCACATCGACATCCGGTCAATATCCTCATCTCAAGTTCTCCAACAGAGAGCCACGGCTCTGGAACGATTTCCCTCACGAATTCCGCAAATTTCGGCTCTTCCATTATCATTGCCCCTCACCCTATATACATCATCCGCTTCAGGCTCCTCTGGCTATAAGCCCCGGACTTTCCACTCAAAAGTAAAGTCTCATCTTTAGAAGAATTCTTACCCTGACTCATCTAATCCTCCGCCTTCCTATCCTTCTCGACCTATTCGACCTAAACGACACTCGTCTTAGCAGCTGCTCTGCCACCTCTCTTGATCTGGACCCATGGAAAGCGGACTCTGGCCTCCTTTTAACTACCCATCAGACTTGAAGCAAGCAAGGCTCGTGAATAAGCTAGTGCCCTGCGCTTAGCTTACTAGAGGTCGCTCGTGTTTGACAAATCTTTTGGAATTCTTTGAGGAAGTCTATGAGAGGATAGATGAGGGAAAGCCTGTAGATGTAATTTACTTAGATTTTGCCAAGGCATTTGACAAAGTACCTCATAAAAGACTGGCCAAGAAGTTGCAAGCATGTGGGATTAGAGGGCAGGTACTAGCATGGATTCAAAGCTGGCTATCAGGAAGAAGACAAAAGGTGGGCATAGGTGACAAACATTCTAGCTGGACGACAGTGCTAAGTGGAGTGCCACAAGGATCAGTGCTTGGGCCATTGCTGTTCGTACTTTTTATTAATGACATAGATGATGGGATTTTATCTAAAATTTCTAAATTTGCAGATGATACCAAACTATGTGGAGCAGTGGGAAATGAAAAAGAAGCGGAGATACTACGGGAAGATCTAAGAAGATTGTTCAGATGGTCACAGGACTGGCAGATGCTCTTTAATGTGGAAAAGTGCTCAGTGATGCATATGGGGAAGAGAAACAGCGAGTTTTCATATGAAATGGGGGTATGGTGTTGAAAGTGAGTGAGGAAGAAAGGGACTTGGGAGTGATTACATGTATGCACAAAAACGCAAAACCCTCAAGGCAATGTGCTGAAGCATCAAAAAGGCTAACTCTACTTTAGGCATGATAAGAAGGACAATAGTCACCCGAGATAAGGATACAATATTGAGGCTATACAAATCACTGGTTAGGCCACAGTTGGAATACTGCATCCAGGGGGGAGTCCTTACCTGAAACAGGACATGGAAAAGCTGGAGAAGGTGCAAAGAAGAGCTACAAAAATGATTCGGGGCTACAAGGATTTGGGATATGAAGAAAGGTTGAAAAGGTGTGACTAACAACATTGGAGAGAAGGAGGAGCAGAGGAGACCTAATTGAAGCCTACAAGATTATTACTGGAAAGGAGGCAGTGCAGAAGGAGAAGTTTTTGAATTAGCACCAAACAAGGCAACTCGGGGACATAGGTATAAATTATTTAAGAAACCAAAAGGGACATTAGGGCAGAAATGCTTCAGTGCAAGAGTTGTAGATTTGTGGAATAGTTTGGATGATAGTACTGTCTCAGTGGACACTATCACAGCTTTTAAGAAGAAGCTAGGAAAATTGGGCTATTAATCATGTTCCAGGTTAATTGCAGTGGTTCTAACACAGACTAAACGTCTTCTGAACCACTTAAAACCTTTGTTATGTTATGTTATGTTATGAGTCCTTTGTCTCTGCCTTCTTATTTCTTATTTCTGCCGCCTTCGATACCTTTGATCACAACTTCCTACTCCAAAGACTATCTCGTTCGGTTTTACCGATACTGCTCTCCTCTCGATTCAATCCTATCTCTCTTCCCGCTCTTCCTCCGTTAAAACATCCGAAACCTAATCAATCATGCCTTCTCACCTGTGGTGTTCCGCAAGGTTATGTTCACGGATCCCTCTTGTACATACCTTACACTACTCCACTCAGCTCACTCATCAAAGCATCCTCAGTTGACCATCACCTCCATGCCGACGACACCCAATTATTCATCTCTTTCCAAACAGCTTCTCCGACTCCGTAGGCGGGGGACAGAGGGGGACAGTGCCCCCCCAAAGTTTTGACTTAAGCCCTGCTGCCCCCCCAAAATCCGGCCCTCGTAGGTACTCTGTCCCCCCCCAAAGTTATGTATAGATTTTCGCCTCTGCTCAGGTTCTAGATCAGTGCTTCCCAAACTTTTCAGTGTCACGGACCGGCATGGTTAACTTTTCAGTGACAGGGTCCGGCAGGAATTTTCCCACTGCAGGAGGACGGTATTAATTATTTCTCTTTTTCGATCACCTAAATTAAATTCCTAAAATATGTATTAAAATTTATTTAAAAGCATGTCTAGCCAATTCTATAACTCTATTGCCATTTAAATGCTAGCCTAGTAAGAGTTTTTATTATGACTTTTAGAAACACAATAGCCATTTATTGATACCGAGACATTTGACCTTTCTTGACTCACTTTGCGGACCGGCAACTGAGGGCTCGCGGACCGGCACCGGTCCGCGGACCACCACTTTGGGAAGCACTGCCGTAGATCATGTTCTCCATGTGCTTACCCAAATCTCTTTCTGTATTACATCAAATCTCCTATACTCGAACCCCTCTAAAATTGACTTCATACTAAATAGGCCTGCGTGAACAACTCAAGTAAATTCCATATCCCTCTATTTCCATCAACTGCATTCACTGTAAATTCTCCTGTTCGCAACCTATAGGCAAGCACGTAGCGAGACTTAAATTCAAGAGGAGGCGACCTCACAGACCATTGGCAAAATCCTGGTCATTGGGGTCATTAGTCAATCGAAGTTCCAGTATACAAAAAAAGCAAGAGGAAGCAATAGGAAGGATAGTTGCCTCCTCGTGCCTCAATGTAGCTACGCCTATGCCTATATGTGTGATTTTTGACCAAAACCCTAGCTTCTCCGATCACATCATCCATTTCCCGCTCTTGCTACATGCATAATGCATAATCCGCCACCTTCGCATAATCCGCCCAGTGATCGACTTCAAACTTGCATCTAGTATATCGCCACATCTATAGTTCACGCATAGACTACTGCAATTCTCTCTTCCTGAACATAGACATCACCCAAATAAACCGCCTCCAAGCTATTCAGAATGCCATCGCCCGTGCTGTCACCAGCACCCCCAGTCCCCCACCCCTAGCACCACGACATCACACCTGTCCTCGAATAGTAGTGATCATTGAGATATTTCAAGCCATTGGCTTAAAATATCTCAACGAATAGAATAATATAAAGTCATATCGCTCACTTACAACGCACTTTAATCCTCCCATGCAGTTCTCCTATCTTCTCGGTTAACGGACCAACCACTTCGCTCAACCTGCCCCTCTTCTGCCTAGCACTACTACACTACTATGCCCTTCCTTCTGTATCTGTATCTGTATCTGTATCTGTATCTGTATATATATATATATATATATATATATATATATATATATATATATATATATATAATATATATATATATATATATATCTCCACCCATTATGTTTATATATGCTTTATTCTAAATCGAGGCCTAAAGTTCACTCGGTAAAACCGAGTAGGCCTATGGTCCGTTAAAGAAAACGATAGCACTGAATTTTTTCCTCATATTTTTTTAATCTTCAATCGCCGATCAAAATCGCAAGATAACTTACCAGGAAAACTGTGGCCTTTATCTTCACACAAAACATCCGCCACGATAAGACCGTTTTCAAATCGCAGAACATCATCATTTGTACTCGTGTTATTAATAGATTAATTGCGGCCAATTATTCTGATGTATAGTGGCAGTCTGCGACATTAATTAACAATTAAGTCGTCATAATTATCTGGATATGATATTTCTAGGAGCCGGAGTGTCTGCCGTCAGGACAGACCAATGATGATGCGGGAGAGATAATTCTATTTGCATACAGGCAAATGTCAAGTCGTTACATGGTCAATGGTCATGTCTAAAGAGCCCATCGTTTCCTATCGTAAGTTATTAATGCACCTCCGTAATAATAATTACTTGAATGTTTACATTTTGTGAGCTGGCTAATATATATATATATATATATATATATATATATATATATATATATATACATATATATGGTAGAGTGGGGCAAAACGCCCCCTTTAACGGTGTTTGCTAAATTACAACGTGAGTAACAGCATTTTAAGCATGAAATTATTGCAAGATCTTGTACTGAATGTCCCAAGTAAAGTAAAATTATGTCCGATAAAATTCCCCAAAAGATTACATTAAAAATAATAAAATACAGAATGCTTCAAAGGGGGCGTTTTGCCCCTCACCCAAAAAGCCCCCGTGATCTGACCCCCGCTACCTGAAAAGTCGATGCACATAATCAACTGCTATGACTGCATTGATGCAACAATAACTGTAAGAAGTGAAGATCTCTAGAATTTTTTTAAAGATGTCATAAAAAAATAATTAAATAAAAAATACGCTTTGCTCCAGGTCACTCTGAGGTGAGGGGTTTTGCCCCATGTCATCATTTTCCATGGGGGCGTTTTGCCCCGCTTGGTGCTACCTTGTGAGATTGCCCATATAATAAAAAATTGATATGTTAAAGCCCCATTTATTGTGCACAGTAATTCGATAAAGGGTATACTTTAGACCTATATTTTTATTATTGGCTATGTCTAGCATTTTGGCACCATTAATGATACAGAATTGCCGGCTGACTCTTATAAGGAAACACGAAAAAATCAATTTCTACCCTATATCATGTGTCTATAATGCCTTAACATATTGTGAGTAGACTTGTGTAAATATATTATATATTAGGCTGCTGATTTAACGATTAATTAATCGACTGATCGTTAAAAATTCTAGTCGATTAACTTTGACTTTGCTCGATTAATTTTTAAAACTTATTTCGTGAGGTCAAGCGGCCCACTTCCGGAGTAAACAATGTGGCGAACACTGATAATGTGAAACGTTTGAGTGGAAAATTAAAAAGTCAAAGATGGCGACAAAATTAACTGTCTTCATTGCAATGAACAGTTTGCCTCCCGTGGTTGAAACACAACACTGAAGTAGCCTATCATCTTCAGTATATGGAATGATTGTCTTATAATCATAATTACTTGTATTTGTCTTGAATCATTAACTTTAGCCTGACTCTTTTAGCTAATTGTGTTACTTGTAACCTGTTGCGTTTTGTCAACTGGATTATTTTGAAATTAAACGAATATTGATTGATTGATTGAAGTTTTTTGTAGAAAGAAAGAAGTAACTTACTCAGCACTGTATTTTAGCAGTTTTTCACGCTTTACGTAGCAGATACCAAATTAATCGAATTAAATCGATTAATCGAAGTAGGTCTGAAATTATATAGCCTATGTCTACACTGCCCTTACTCCGCCACTGACGTTTTTGGGTTTGTGGTGCCAGTACCAATCATTAGGCCTAGTGGATAAAGGAAGAGGGGGACGCTATAGTCATGCAACTTTGTAATGAAAGACCATCACTAAGCAGCAATTACCTTAATTGTTATCGTAGGCCTAATCTCAAAATTTCTCAAGCGTTACTTAAAAGATTCGCGCTGGGCACCAGCTTATTCACGAGCGCCGCATCGTTTCAGATGTTTGTATGTCCCGTTATGCTTCTTCGGGTGTCATGCTGACATCTTACGGAAATTAACCAATTCTCTTGAGAAGCTGAATCTCTCTTGAAACAGTCAGCATTGTCCTACTATGTCAAGGCTATTATTTGCATTGTTCGTCTCCTCTCTCGGCTTGAAATTAATGACTGGATTGTATTCATGCAGCTGCAGTCTAATCTCCCACTGCATAGGTCTACATCAATCACAGCTCTATTAATTGCTCAATGATTGCCGTAGGAGTAGTCGTCGTATTGCGATATTGTCAATGGCATATGCCATTCTCTGTTCAGATTAGCAGAACAGATTATGTTTACATCTGCCAGATACGTACTTATAGGTCTAAACCCACTTCGAAAGGCCTAGCCTACTTAATTAATAAAGGCAATCTCTATAATACACCGAAATATAGGCCTACACATGCGTGTAACGTGCGCCTCTTGTAATAAATGATAATTATTTTTGCGTCTGCAACACGCGTGCTTTCACATATGGTCACAGAAACCAACGGCGAGTCCCAGTTCGCTGAACTTTTAACTGTAGAACAAACCATTCATTCTTATTGTCTGCGAATTTATCAAAGAACAGTCGGCACTCTGGTAGTGAACTCCGCCACTGATCGTACTCTGTCAGTGCCAGTCCAAAGCCTGGATAAAGGAGGAGGGCGACGCTAATGATATAAGTTACTACACAGTGTCGTTAAACTGAAACTACTACTACTACTCTGGTAGTACCAGTCACAAGCCTGGATTAAAGAGAACGTCTTTAAAAGCATCTGGCACTGTATCTCACACTGAAGATAATTTGTCTCCAAACATCACAGCCGCAAGATGTCGTTAACCGCTGAAAATGCTTAATTAATTTATATAGCGCTGTGATGCCTGATTGTCCGAACTACATTGTACAGTGTTTAGCTATTATAGCGCCTCTGTATGTTCGGCTTCTGGTTCGCCTAAATCGATGGTGACCGATTTAAGAGAATTAAATCTCGGAATAGCCAGGGCCTTACACGGGGATCTTAACCGGCATGGCTTTAGAAAACATTTCTTTCGTATAGACATTCAAGCTATCTCACCAGCGCCGGATCTAGACCTGGTGAGGCCCTAAGCTATGTAAAGCTTGGGGCCCTTGTTAAAAAAATACACCAGAAGGTCTCACAAAACTTGAAAACAAGTATGCCCACTAGATAATTAATAGCAAGTCATTAAAAGTGAAAAATAATTCAAATTATTACCGATAATATATTTATAATTTGGTTCGCTTGATAATTAAAATAGAGTTTTAATATAGTACTCCCTGGAAAAACACCCTTAAATGTAACAGAGGAGTATGGCTATTGAGGACTTGATTTGATATAGCGCCGGTGTATAAGCTGGTCTCCCTGACGTCGCTTTTGTTGGCGCTGATAAATTTTCGAAGATTTACATTACATGACATTGTGAGGCCCTAAGCTGTAACTTTTTTAGCTTAATGTTAAATCTGGCACTGTATCTCACACTGAAGATAATTTGTCCCCAAGCATCAATAATTCTGCTGAAATAGTTTTCTATAAGAAAAGGACGACAACGTTTAATGAAAGATTGTATAAATTACTAAGCAAAAATTTCAACATACTACTGTGAAAGAATAGGTCTACTATCATACTTGTCAATAATGAAGATTATACTGGATTCCTGTCGTAACACAGGCCTCTGGATACAAGAATACACTGAGTTATACATTGTTAAAGTTGCACAGTGTTTGAAGACCAAAGTTTACTTACATATGACAAAGTTGAAAATGCTTCTTGGAGGACACATTGTACTTTGATGTTTACCTATCTATAGATGACAATATTCAATCTTCAACCATTTTGCTTAAGAACAACTGATATGTCAATACAAATTTCGTGTACAAAAACTCAGATACACACATATACGTACAAACATTAATATATGAATACATACATACATGTATGCATGCATGCATACATTCATACGTACATACATTCATACGTACATACGTACATACACACATACCACATACACAGGGTTGCATAGCATACATAGGGACAGTCCTTCACTCGCAATTGCTCACATCCGCGCAGTACATGACATATCTTGAAGGGGCGCATAACAAGTGCTCATACATACATACATACATACATACATTACATACATACATACTACATACAACACATCAATGTAATCGTATAACTTCTATAGTGCCTTATAATAATGCACTAATTATCAATTAATGGCACTCCAAAGCAGCATCACGATCCGTACATACCTACAAACACATAGGCATACATACAAACATACATACATACAAACATACACACATACATACATACATACATACATACATACATACATACATACATACATATGCATACACATACATGCATGCATACATACATACATACATACATACATACATACATACATACATACATACACATACATACATATCATACATACACATGTCTTACACAAGTATAACTGGGCGGATCCAGGATTTAAAAGTTCAGAGGCAGTGTTTGGGTTCAGCAAAATGTCACCCTATCAAGCTTACAGAAGTGCTCTCTCTCCATTTCTAAATCCGCCAATACTATCGATATATGGTATCCATATATGGATACAAAGCTTTGTTCTGTTAATTGATCAATTGTAATTCCTTTAACCGATGACAACAACGCTCTCATTCCATCAACTCGTTAGCATCCAATGTATCGACTGCGTTCTTCAATCGATTAGCACCATCACCAAGATGTTTTTTCGGCAAATTCTGCGCCAGTTTTCATTGAAAGTTGCGGCCCCAGCACGCATTTGAAAGCGTTCAGGGATCGTCTCGCAATCGCAGAGTTCCGATTCGGTTTCGAACCCAACATACATGTCACCGAACCTGCAGATATATTTCTTTGCTGCCTCCGTTTCGTTATTTGTGAGTTTAAGTTGCAGTGCGCAATCTCTTTATGTAAGACGTAGAGGACACTTAAGCTTACATCATATTCCACTCAGCACCGTGGCTATAGCCAGACGCTCATTCCAGGCAACTCTTTGTTTTCGATGTGACGTCATATCCGTTGAAATGTGACGACGTTAATGAGATGTCATATCCGCCGAGTCAATGCCCGGAGTATATATATAACGTGATTCTATATCGAGCGACATCGAGAGTTGCGCGTTGAAGAACGTCAGATCGTTTGAATCGCTGCAGGTTTAATTTCCGATGACGATTTCTGACTGGTGACATCGGTAACGACGATAATTATCGTAATTAGTAGAAGATGACGCGGACGAAACTTAGGTCGTCGCTTTTCTTTTGTGATGTCGCCTTCTCTTTGGCGATCGGTGGACAAACAACTGCTCTTGCCCCTCCTCGCCATGCCTCTCCTCCTCCTCCTCGTGATCATCATCGTCATCACAGTTCTTGAGAAGGTTGCCACACCCAGCCTTCTTGACCCCCTTACCCCGATGTCGCTTTCTGAACAGCGACGAGGAGGGACGCGTGAGGAATCGATAGACCGGCCGCCGTGGTTTCACCCGCGGGGGGCCGACAGAGACCGAGGATTTGTTCTTAGCGGGCTTTCTAGAGGTGTCTATGTCCGGTTTTTTAGTACTACTACTGCTGCTGCTGCTACTGCTATTAGTATTGTTTCCGGGGTGTTTGGCCTCTCGATATGGGTTGACGTTGAACTGAGGACTAGTCTGAGACGGCTGGTCGTGTACCCAGCGCTGTATGAAGAAGGCCTTCTGGTTGGGCGCTCGCGACGACTTGACGGTCAGCACCTCAGCCTTCCGGTTGACCCCGAGAAACCAGCGCCTGTCGCAGTACCTCCCCTTGCCGCCAGGGCGCGCTCGGCCGGGGGCGGCGCGAAGGCAGCGAGAGGTGTTGCGAGGGTACTTGTAGCTGGAATAGACGTCGTACTGGTTCGGCAGAAAGTCGTGTTGGAAGACACACTCGGAGATGTCCAGTGAGTCCCTGTTCGCCTGCTGCAACGCAACATAGTTGGAGTAAGTTGTGGACATTTTACGATTACTGGCTAATTATGTAATATAACTTTCCGAAATTTCTAAGTGTCATACAAAACCCGCGTATACAGGAGGAGACCAGAGCATCCGCCCACGCTCATAACTAATTACTAATTAATAATAGTTATTAATTAGCACGTTAAATTAGGTAGTAGCTGTTGGTATGAACTTCTGTGAAGATGAAATGGATTTTACTCAGAATCAGTAAGTAACCAATGTGTGTGTAATTCCATACAATCTGAAATTCAACTTAAGTGATTAACTTCTTTCAATAGTCTTGAATATGATTCAGAGTTACGTAAGAATACGCAGGTGTGATAAACTTCAGTTTATTAAGCGTCTTCTGATTCTTATGTAATGCAGGGTAGGGTAGCTTATTGACTATTTGTTAATAGTTATTAAGCGCCATTATATCTTCTTGTTCAATGCATAGGTATTGTAGCATTTTGACTGTTTGTTATTACGCAATTTATACACCGCAGTGCCATAGGAAAGAACTCTCTTTCATGCTAGAACAGATTTCCGCCCTCTTCTATTCCATTCTATTCTATTCCATTCTATTATTATTCCGTTAAATTAGATTCTATTCTATTTTATTTCATTAAATTCTATTCTATTCTATTCCAATAAATTAAATTCAATTTCTATTCTATTTGATTAAATTCCATTAAATTCCATTCTATTTTATTCTATTAAATTCGATTCTATGCTATTTTTTATTCTATTCTATTCTATTTTTTAATCTATTCTATTCCATTAAATTCCATTTCATTATAGTCTAGTTGATTCCATTACATTCCATTTTATTCTATTTTCCATTTGATCTCATTCCAATTCAATTCCAATCAATTCCATTGTATTCCATTACAAAGACTCCTCCTACCGATGCGTCTGGTTTCGTGTAGATGTTTGCCGATTCGTTGATGCATAGATAGCGATTGGTTTCGGTGAATCGAAGGAGAACAGCGGCGTAGGTCGATCTCTGGTCCTCGTCGCCCGTCGTCTCTCCCTCCGTCTGGTCCGGAAGACGACGAGAGCGGTCGGCCAGCCACGGACTGCACGGCCGGAACTGCTCCGGAAACAGCTGGCACATGAACTGGACTTCCAGCTTAGCTGTAATAAGACATGGTCAAGTTCAAGGTCAGTTCAGTTAATATCTGGCAAACAAGGTAATAATAATGATTTTAGTGAAACGCTCATAGCTATGGTAGGTCATGCGATGGCAAGATAATCCATCGAATCACCCATCCACCCATCCACCCGTTCATCCTTCCATCCATCAATCCAACCACCTAAGCATCCATACACCCATCCATGTGCACCTTCCATCCATTACAATTACAATTACAATTCATCTACCAATCACATCCATTCCTCCATCCATCCATCAACCCACCCACCAATCCATCCATGCACCCATCCACCAATCCACTCTTCCATCCGTTCATCCATCCATCCATGCTGGACTATGCATCCATGAATCCAAGAATCCATCCATCCACCCATAACTTACAGTATACTGAATTGCTTGACGTCGTCGTGACCACGTGACCGTCCTGCGTGACCTCCAGGAATCGATTCCGATTGACCTTGAGAAGGCGATTGACCTTTGGTTTGTCTGGATCCGGGATGTTGATGCTGCGCCGGTGGACGGCCTTCTGCGCTGGCTCCCTGCTCTCGTCGTCTGGACGTGGCTGGTGGTCCATCGTGTCTCCCGAGAGACCAGTGACCGGTGGAAGAGGAGGGTGCGCTGGAGGCGTCGTCGCTGATAGGATCCCAGTTAGCGTCGTCGATATCAACACAGCCAAGATCAATAGCTTATACATGTCTACAACACAAGCACACATAGCAATACAACAGCTGCAACAACAGAACGACAACAACAATGCAAAAGCAATACAACAGCAATACAACAGCAACAGCAATGCAATGAAACAACAGCAATACAGCAACAACAATAAAACAACAGCAATACAGCAACAACAATAAAACAACAGCAATACGACAACAATAACACAACAACAGCAATACGACAACAACAATACAACAGCAGCAACAAACAAACAGCATTACAGCAACAACAACAGCAATACAACAATAGCATCAGTACAACAACAACAACATCATTACAGCAACGACAGCAATGCAACAACAATAGCAACAACGCACTGAACGATGCAGTGTTTACGAACATTTCGCTGTTTGTGTTCTTGGCATTGTGTTTGTATAATACCAGTGTTGCGAAAGTTTGGATCTTCCATCTGCTTTCTAACGTAGTAAAGGCACTGATTGAGCTGCGATATCGATTACAGCGCTTTCGTCTGAACGGTTCTCTTACTTACGGCCAGGCCTAAGTTCTGCTAACAATGCACCTCTAGCAGAGACCTTATGTGCGTCGTCATGTTAGGGGTTTTCTTTTGTTGCGCTACATGACCACACCGAGCATTATCAATTATCATGATCAGTGATTGAACGACAGCCAACAATAGACCGGAAATTAGACATCAATGTTTTTTCGTGAGTCGACGTTCCTTCTAATCTAATCGCGAAACTTTTCTGCTAGCTACAGATACGCTCGTCAGCGTATCTATCTATCTATCTATCGCTAGCACAAAGTTAGGGAACGACGCGTGTTAGTACCGTAACTCAGCATCTGCATGCTTATAAATAGACGGAAGTGCCTTCGTTATTTTGGCATCAATAACTGTCTACTTCGATTAAACTGTCTGCACTGCGGCAAAGATAACATGAGAAACTTTGTTCGTCGACAAATTCATTGTAGAAATACTATAGCTAATTCTTCGTAACCCTGCTGTGAAGGTTAACACAACAAGTCGAGGAATTTCCACAAACCATTGAGTGCTTCGACACGTGCGGAAACATCGCGTAGTATCGGCTGGGCGCCTGTTACAGTATCAGCCAGCTAGTTATAGTTTCCGCACCGTCAGTTCAGGCAGTTAAGGTTCTTTCCACTGCAGCGCCAACGCGACAGCAGTAATCGCACAACCTTTCCCAACGGCCAGCTCGCCTTGATAAAAGATAGAGAACTGAACGACGTGTAGGTTAACGTTGTAGTGACAAAGGCCACAATTAACTGTGGACACAAAGCCCATAGTGTAATGAGGCAAGGCAGTTCAAGACAATAGTTCATCTCTTGTGACCCTAACACAGTTACGTCAAATATATTTCATAACAGATTATTCTGTGTGGAGGGAACCATGAAGTGCACAGTGGACGGAGAGCGATGATGATGATGATGATGATGAGGAGGAGGAGGAGGAGGAGGAGGAGGAGGAGGAGGAGGAGGAGGAGGAGGAGGAGGAGGAGGAGGTGTTGGATAGATAACACATCCCGAAGGTCAAACAAGTACGATCGAAACCGACGGGCAGTGATCCAGTGCACTACGGCGCTATACAAATCGTCTTATTATCAGGAAGGAAGGAAGGAAGGAAGGAAGGAAGGAAGGAAGGAAGGAAGGAAGGAAGGAAGGAAGGAAGGAAGGAAGGAAGGAAGGAAGGAAGGAAGGAAGGAAGGAAGGAAGGAAGGAAGGAAGGAAGGAAGGAAGGAAGGAAGGAAGGAAGGAAGGAAGGAAGGAAGGAAGGAAGGAAGGAAGGAAGGAAGGAAGGAAGGAAGGAACGAAGGAAGGAAGAAAAGGAAGGAAGGAAGGAAGGAAGGAAGGAAGGAAGATCTATCTGTCTAATTAGCATGACATTACATGGGTTTTCGGTTTAGAAGACATTAGTCTGTGTTAGAATTACGGCAAATTCTAGGAATGCTAAAAAAACCAATCCATCTAAACTTCCTCTTAAAAGTTATGGCCACTGAGATGTTTGCCAGTGTCTTCGAACCTGGATCACAGTGGTAAAGAGTCGACGCAATGACCACGCTACCAAGTCTCTGCGCATTGTTCTACTCTATAATGCAATGGTCTCTGACTCTACTGTAGGTCTTGTGACAATTAGCATTGTGTATAGGACTGTAGGCTAACGCAGCAAGTGACTTTGATTTGTTCTGATCTTCGAGCGGCGCTATATAAATGTACAATTACAATTACTTCCCAATGTGTATGTCTGTATACGGCCATCTATTTATATAGCGCCTTACAAGAAACGATATGGACCACAATGACCTGAGCGGGATGCCCGTCCACGGCGATAAGGCATTCTGCCCGCTAATTACTTTCCCGCCTCTGAAAGCATCCAAGTAGGTTTCCTCCGCCTGCATTCCAGTTTACCAAGTAGAGGTACAAAGTACTACACCAGCCGAGAACTTCAGATAGCGTTTAATTAATGAGCGACGAGGTTGTTGTGTTCTGCTAATGGCATCGCCCGAGAGAGACAACGAGTTTTCAATGGTTCGGAAATATGTTCGCCTATTTCTGGCAAGCTAGCAAATCTTGGCAACAGTCCGTGCTCTAACAGTTTAATGCTTTCTCGTTTCGACGATGTCTTGTATCTATAAATATCCGCCCGTTTGGTGCAATTTATTACAGAGATTTGTCCCACAGCCATTACTTTTTTAAAGGCAAGCAGTTAAAAGCCAAAGCACTGCAGATTCCACAGGGTGATAAAGAGAATCTTTCGTGATTGTTAACGTCATTATCAGGGTATTACGTATAGTGCAGGATGTAGGTGGATTCTTGCAGCTTTTCTTCAAACAATATTGTTCCTATTTTAGAACTGTAAACGTCTACTGATACGGCGTACACTCTGTCTATCTATATATCTATGGAATTTATATAGCGCCTCTTCAAGATAACTACTGAGAGGCGCTCCGGTCACTGTTATAGCGCCCTTCAAGATTTCTACTCAGAGGCGCTCCCGACTACAGCGCGGACACTGAATCGGAGTTTCACGCCGAAGCGCATGAGCAATTGCGAGTGAAGGACTTGCCCAGGGTCCCTACGCGGCGGCTCGAGGTGGATTCGAACCCGCAACCCTCCGGCTGCAAGGCACCGAACATACTCATACACCTACCGCGCCCCCACAGCGGCAACTGATCGTGTCTAATGTAATGCTGTTCAAAGGCCTCTGGTGCTGTTTACCCTGTTGCAATGTCCAGCCAGTTAGATCTGTAAAGTCTAGTAGTTTTCCAATTATTCTAATGCATATTGTTCTGACTATAATGAGAGAGCACATACGGGGATACACACATATGCAGACAGCAAATAACACTTCCACGAATCAGTCAAATTTCGATCATATGTAAATCACATTGGGTATAGGGGCCTACGCTCATATCTGGTTACATGCTTTCGTCATTCTGTGGTCTGTCTGTTTGTCTGTCTCTGTTTGTCTGCCTGTCTGACTGTCTGTCTGACTAACTGACTGTCTGTCTGTCTGTCTGTCCATCTGTCTATCTGTCCGTCTCCATTTCATTCTGTCCAGCTCTTTCTCACACTGGTTCTAAGTTGGGCTGCCTACTAAAATCACTATATCTACATCGAAGTAAAGTCTTCCATTTCCAGAAATAGATTTCTTGAAGTTAACTCCTGTTTCCTTCCCCATGCTCTCTGCTTCGTGGAAACACTTTCGCAAATCTTGCGATGGGCTAGAGTCGGCAACAACATGTAACACTACACAAACCTATTTCCTACGCATCCAGGCCTTTGATTTTCATCGAGAAATCGTTGATATGAACGGCAGGTGACGGAAGAAAGACTTTTCCTCGACGAGCTGCAAGGGCTTTTCAGTACACTCACGTCGTTAAGTGTTAAACATGTCTGCTTAATGCTTATATCCAACGTGTGATCGGGTTAAATAGGCTGTCGGCTTATTTATATCGGCTTAACTAAGCTGTCGGCATCTGTTATCCACTGTTAGAGCGGATTAAATAAGCTGTCAGCTGCTTTCATCCATTGTTAGATTGGATTAAATAAGCTGTCAGCTGCTTTCATCCACTGTTAGATTGGATTAAATAAGCTGTCAGCTGCTTTCATCCACTGTTAGATTGGATTAAATAATCTGTCAGCTGCTTTCATCCACTGTTAGATTGGATTAAATAAGCTGTCAGCTGCTTTCATCAACTGTTAGATTGGATTAAATAAGCTGTCAGCTGCTTTCATCCACTGTTAGATTGGATTAAATAAGCTGTCAGCTGCTTTCATCCACTGTTAGATTGGATTAAATAAGCTGTAAGCTGCTTTTATCCACTGTTAGATTGGATTAAATAAGCTGTAAGCTGCTTTTATCCACTGTTAGATTGGATTAAATAAGCTGTAAGCTGCTTTTATCCACTTTTAGATTGGATTAAATAAGCTGTAAGCTGCTTTTATCCACTGTTAGATTGGATTAAATAAGCTGTCAGCTGCTTTTATCCACTGTTAGATTGGATTAAATAAGCTGTCAACTGCTTTTATCCACTGTTAGATTGGATTAAATAATCTGTCAGCTGCTTTCATCCACTGTTAGATTGGATTAAATAAGCTGTCAGCTGCTTTTATCCACTGTTAGATTGGATTAAATAAGCTGTCACCTGCTTTCATCCACTGTTAGATTGGATTAAATAAGCTGTCAGCTGCTTTCAACCTCTGTTAGATTGGATTAAATAAGCTGTCAGCTGCTTTCATCCTCTGTTAGATTGGATTAAATAAGCTGTCAGCCTCTTTTATCTACTCTTAGATCGGATTAAATAAGCTGTCAGCTTATTTAATTCACTGTTAGATCGGATTAATTAAGCTGTCAGCTTCTTTCATCTACGATTAGAGCAGTTTAAATAAGCTGTCAGCTTCTGTTATCCACTGTTAGATCGGATTAAATAAGCTGTCGGCATCTTTTATTTACTGTTGAATCGGATTAAAGAAACTGCAAGCCGAGAAGACATCAAGGACAGAGAATACAACACGATGATCGTGATATCAAAGTTCCTAGAAGCAAGGTCATTTGCAAAAGATATAGGCCTACTCCTAAAGGAACTTGTAGACTTACACCACGAGAGATAATGATGAAGACGAAGATGATGAAGAATGGAAGGAGGAGGAGGAGGAGGAGGAAGCGGAGGAGAGAGAGGTGGAGGAGGAGGAGAAGGAGGAGGTGGAGGAGGAGGAGGAGGAGGAGTAGGAGAGAAGGAGGAGGAGAAGGAGGAATTGGATGAGGAGGAGGAGGAGGAGGAAGCGGAGGAGAGAGAGGTGGAGGAGGAGGAGGAGGAGCAGGAGGAAGAGGAGGAGGAGGAGGAGAAAGAAGAAAGAGAGGAAGATGAAAATTTTTTTAACGTTCGAATTGTACCCAAGGCTAAGTGGCACCACCAACAAGGTTCCGATCAAACAGACTTTAAGATGCCGCAGCGCAAACGATGAATAGAGGCGCTACATAAATATATGATGTGCAGGGAAAGAGTACCATGCGGAGACTTATCAAGAGACTTAATATCATCAGAAATGGCTCCGAAACATTGGCAGCTGCGGGAGACGGGCCGACATGATGATCAAGGGCGTTTTCCATGTAATACACGTAAGCTGCTAGCTTCCTACACATCGAATGTGATGATGATCCGAGCCACTTTAATACAGTGTTTCCTTGTCGCTCGGAGTTCTACGATTCTCAGTGCTCACCCGGAGCCTACGTGGACCACACCCTGAAATGTATCTGATCTAGAAGGTAGTTCTTATAAAGCGAAGGCCTAGCACCGTTCACAACGACTCCAGTTTGCTGGTTTCCGAAAGATGAAGGGGCCGTGTTGAAGCACGTGTTGCCTTTCAGCTAAGCGTCTACAGTTCGAATCCTTAAGCTCTCATTATACCACTGCCGTCGACATACTTGTAGAGTTAGTGGGGTAGCTAGGGGTTGGCGGCGAGTGTCGGTAAAGAAGGGGGCCGGAAATGAAATACTGACAGACATATTTGTCGTTTGCACCGAGGTTTCAATAGTGATCACATGACAGACGATGACATGCCTATCATCATCATCATCATCATCATCATCATCATCATCATCATCATCATCATCATCATCATCATCATCATCATCATCATCATCATCATCATCATCATCATCATCATCATCATCTTCTCATCTTCTTCATCTTCATCGTCATCGTCATCTTCATCTTCAACATCATCTTCATCATCATCATCATCATCATCATCATCATCATCATCATCATCATCACCACATCATCATCATGTTTACTTACGCCAGCCATTTGACGGCGATGGGTACGAAAAAAAGATCTCCATTGTCTTCGGTCATTTGTAAAGTCCATGACTCCCTTAGTGTTAGTCCAAATGATGTTATGCCCTCATTTATGTTATCTGTCCAGCATAGTCTTGGTCCGCCTCTACATGGCCCAGATAGCCAAAGTTCTTAAAGACATAGCAGCTACCAAGGCTAGAAAGGTCTTTGTTTTCGGTTTTTAGTATCAGTATATTATCTCACCTATTCATGTTCACATGACACAATGACGATCCTCCAAATTGCTATTGTTATTAGAATATTAATTACTATGGAGATTGCCGTCGCTCATCTCAGGCGCCAAAAATCCTACCGACGCTACCGTTGGGTGGTCGTTATCTATTGTACTTCCAAACTTTTTAATTGTAGTTTTTAAGCCGATGTACCTGTGTGGATACGTGTGGTTATGTGTAGTTGTGCCTCTCTAATGCTGATGTAATAAATCACTATAATTATCTTTTTGTGTCTAATCATCATGTAGGCTACAGCGCAATGCATCTACGCTTGTCAGTTGCAAATAAAAGCTACTTACTTGCTTATAAGGTACCTATACGCCTCGAACATCTTTGCGGTCTTTGCCTCTGGGTTTCAGATTGGGAAACCCTGGTAATAAATCAACCTTGCCATCATGGTAACGGATTCTCTGTTGTCTCCCTCGCCCCTCTCTCTCTCTCTCTCTCTCTCTCTCTCTCTCTCTGCTCTGCTCTGGCATGTTGTATTTCTAGCATGCGCGCAGACTCCCTCCATATTCTCACTCTTTGCCTCTGTCTCTTTCTCCCTCCTCTCCTCTCCCTATCTCTCGTTGTTGCTTCTCCCTTTCTCTTTTATTCTCCTATCCCCTCGCTCTCCCTCATCATCCTTTAATCTCCCCTCTTCTCTTCTCTCTCGTCTTCCTCCGTCTCCTGTCATCCTCCGTCCGTCCGTCCGTCTGTCTCCCTGTCTCTCTCCTGTCTTTCACTCTGCCTGTCTGTCTCTCTCTGTCTCTCCGTCCGCTCATTGTATCACGCTCATGCTCCGTCCCCCTCCGTTCCTCCGTCCCTCTGTCCCTCCCTTCCTCCCCTACCTCCCTCCATCCTTCCGTCCCTCCCTCCCTCCCTCTGTCTCTCTCTCTCTATAATATGTATATATATATATATATATCTGTGTATATACATCTATATATACGTATATATCCTGTTTGTCTCAGGAATTGTCTTATCTCGATTAAATGTGAAGTCCGACTCTGACATCCTGACCGTCATCTGCGGCCGTCAGCGTCGTCTACCTTTAAACCTACGACGTCTTAATGCCAAACACACACATGTCCAATCCGTCGTCCATTGAGAACTGAGAGCCCGCACAGTTCATGATATCAGTTCCAAACTGGATCGCGAAACAAGGTCGGGCTATGAACCCCTCAACGGCGTGTTTTTAGTTTTTAATCTGGGTCACGACCGTTTATCTGTGCCCACTCCACTCGTTGTACTCGACAGGAGGACGCCGGGTCTTGTCCCATTGACAAAAGCTTAGACATATAAACTATGAGACGTTGTTAACGTATGCGGTGGAACAGTATTACTCCATTCACAAGAACCTAGACGCTATAGACGTATGAATCAGTATAAGACATAAATCAACGCGACTAGACAGAGCAACTCGGCAACCGAGTACAAACGGCGGGTGGTAGAGTTGATTGGAAGGGCGGCCTTCAGCTGGGTCGAAACTGGGCCAACGGTGGCTGAATCTGATCCTGAACTAGGAAGGCTGTACGTTGAGTTGTAACGGCCACATGTGCCCTTGAACTGATTTGCTTGCGAATTAGATGCTCCTTTGTGTAATTAGATGCTACTTTGTGGAAGAAAATGTTCCTTTGTAGAATGGAAATGTTCAGTTGCTCATTAAGATATTTCTTTGTGGAATAATATTGATGTTACTTTGGAACATTGTATGTTACTTTGTAGAATGGAAATGTTCAACTGCTCATTAAGGTATTTCTTTGTGGAGTATAATGATGTTCAATTGGAAAACTGTATGTTCCTTTGTGGAATGAAATGTTTAGTCGTAGAGCGAAATGTTCGTTTGTGTAGAATGAAGAATTCGTTTGTAGACTGAAAATATTCGATTGCGGAATAAGATGTTCCTTTGTAGAATGAAATGTTTCTTTGTAAATGGCAATGTCCTATTGCGGAATAGGGTGTTTCTTTGTGGAATGACATTTGCTGTCGTAGATGTTAGTTTGTGTAAAAATAAAAATTAAGTATTCGTTTGTAGAATGAAAATGTTCTATTGCAGAATGGGGTGTTTCTCTGTGGAGTAAGATGTTCCCTCGTACAATGAAAAATGTTCTATTGCAGAATAAGATGTTCCCTCGTACAATGAAAAATGTTCTATTGCAGAATAGGGTGTTTCTTTGGGGAATTAGGTGATCATTATGGCGTTGGATATCACTTTATAGAATGAATGCCCCCAACGGAATATAAGCTATCCTTGGCGAAGAAAAGAATGGCCTATTAAATTACATTGACATTTTGCAAAATTGACATTTTAATTGCAGAATGAAAGGATTCTTAGCATTCATGCATACATTAAGTACCTACACATATACATACATACATACATACATACATACATACATACATACATACATACATACATACATACATACATACATACATACATACATACATACATACATACATACATACATACATACATACATACATACATACATACATACATACATACATACATACATACATACATACATACATATACATACATACATACATACATACATACATACATACATACATACATGCATACATGCATACATATATTCACTCATACATATCAATATATATATACATATATACATACATAATTATATATAGGCCAACATGCATGCATACATACATATAGCAATCTACATACATACACACGTATATACCATAACTTCGGGTGTCCCAGGGCGTCGCCTCCTACGCTCCGCAGAAAAAGGAGTTCTCCTGGTTCCGTTTTTTGCTCCTACCGCTACTATGCGGAATCGAGCTAAACCAGGCCACAGTTGGTAGTTCCAGTGGTCTGGAATGGTATTCTTTAGAGCTGCGTCTACACCTTGGAACTCCGCCTGAAACTTACCCTCCCTATAAACTAACTTAAAACTGTTCTTGTTGGGCGCGTTGGAGTCGGGAGCGCCTCTGAGCAGTTTCCTGGAAGGGGTGCTATATAAATTCCCGAATGAATGAAAGAATGAATAACGTTCTTTATCGCATTTATATAGCGCCGTATCTGCCGTGTTACGTGGACTGGGGGGGGTGGCAGTCGGTTAGAACATGTGTCAGCACACAACTGTGGCCTGGTTTAGCGTATGTCCGTCAGTCCGTCCGTCGTCTGTCTGTCCGTCCGCCCGCCCGCTGTCCGTCTGTCTGTCCGTGTCCGTCTGTCTGTCCGTCCATCCGTCCGTATATCCGTCCGTCCGCCCGCCCGTCTGTCTCTGTCTGTCTGTCCGTCAGTCCGTCTGTCTGTCTGTTCGTCCGCCCGTCTATCTGTCGGTCTGTCCGCCCGCACGTCTGTCTGTCTTTCTGTCTGTCCGCCAGCCCGTCTGTCTGTTTCTCTGCCTGTCTGTCTGTCCGCCCGTCTGTCTGTTTCTCTGCTTGTCTGTCCGTCCGTCTGTTTGTCTGTCCGCCCGTCCGTCTGTCCGACCGTCTCTCTGTTTGTCTGCCTGTCTGCCTGCCTGTCTGTCCGAGGAAGAGACTGTTTAGACTGTTAATTATCCTAAGACAATAAACGAACTGATTCCTTTAATCGGACGCAGACGATGTGGCATCGCGATTTCTCTTAGACAGAGCCTGCAGCCTCAGTTCATCTCCAGAACAAACAGATCCACAGCCGCATCCGCTGCTGCTGCTTCGGTTGCTGAGCCAGAGAACAGTTGCCACGGCAACAGATGCGGAATCTCGGTTCATCCCACAAGAGATGTCATCGTTCATACGGAAGTTGACTTGTCTGCGTAAACTTTTGCCTCCGTCGCCGTAAAAACAATGGTCTCTTATTCAACCAGGCCACGACCACCTGCATTACCACCGTCATCATCACCACTACCAATACGACTAATACTGTCAATATCACCTGTTCCATCACTGCCATCACTGCCACCACCGCCAGCACAACTGCAGTCACCATCACCATATCCTCACCATCCAAACCGCTACAACCACCACTTTGAACGCCACCACTACGACCACCACAATACCATCCTAATAATAATAATAATAATAAATAATAATAATAATAATAATAATAATAATAATAATAATAATAATAATAATAATAATAATAATAATAATAATAATAATAATAATAATAATAAAAATAATAATAATAATAATAATAATAATATTAAAAATACCGTGTTTTAACAATAACAATGATAATAATAATCGTTTATTACTTCAAACTGACAAGTACGTAATAAGATTACATGATCATAATAATAATAATAATAATAATAATAATAATAATAATAATAATAATAATAATAATAATAATAATAATAATAATAACAATAGTAATAGTAGTAGTAATAGTAGTAGTAGTAGTAGTAGTAGTAGTAGTAGTAGCAGCAGCAGCAGCAGCAGCAGCAGCAGCAGCAGCAGCAGCAGCAGCAGCAGCAGCAGCAGCAGCAGTAGTAGCAGCAGCTTAGTAGTATTATATTCCTACTAGAGTCGTTAAAAGCTTATGGCTAAAGCCGGTGTATTTTTCCATACAACACACTTCTTGATTCGAGCGTTGTTAACTAAAAATATCTAAGTACAAGACATAGCGTTCATCTTACCATCGTACGATGAAGTCGGACTATAAGTACGAGATTGAGAACGAATTTCTCAGCCAAACAGTAACAATGCCATGCGGAAACAAAGACAGCCATAATTAATAATAATAATAATTCATTATCATCTGGCAACAGGCCATTATCGGCCTTGAGGAAACTGCTGCGAACAGACTTCTTATCGGACGAGAAGAACAATGAAACGTTTGCGATTGCTGCCTGTAACATGGCGCCGTCTCTTTTGACAGACACTCCTCGCTTTCTAAGTTTAGCTGGTATACGGTCGGTGGGTGGTCGAAATGGTTCGTCTATTGTTTTTACCCCTCTCAATCGATCAATTCAGTTCTTAGAAAGCCAAATATAAACGCACTTAGCTCAAATCTAGGATCGATTTGTCAAAAGTGACAAAATGATTCGATATAAACCCCTGTTTATATGCATGTGTTTATATATATAATATATATATATATATAATGGCATATAAGGTAGCGTTGGCACTTGGCAGTCTGGACATAACTTAGTGTGGCCAATGGCCATATCTCATCATAGAGTTTGTTCCCTTGTCAACAATGATCGTTCCCTTTCCTGTGCCTTCTTTGCTACGGGCTTTCTCTTAGCCACCATTCTGCATCTCTTAACTCTGGAACTATACCGCCATTAATTAGACACCAATCGTACTCTGAGTTCCTGGATCTGGGAAGTATTTTGACAAGTCTCCGTGTCTTTTCGCCCTAAACACAGGTATATTGAGCAAGGCATCTTCATATCATTTCACTCCATTCCTTCGTGTGTGACTTACGGCCTGGAACATATTTTCGTTGTGAAACACAACTGATGGAGTAACCGGGCTCTGTGCTGGCATGCAGTTCTCGACCAACACAGTTCATAAAATCTGCTTTTATCACTGTTTTAACAGTAGCCAAATAGCAGTAAATACATTCTGCTTCGGAAGGAAGTCAATGGAAGTCTTACATAGTGAAGGTCTTCTCTCTCTCTAACCTCCGTACAGTTGGTTTATGAATCGGATAGCGAACGTTGCGGTTGCGACTGTCCCGGGACCAGGTTGATTTCAACTCTGCACACTTAGACAGGGTCGTTTTCCTCAACGGAAGCATATAATATTATGGTAAATTGCTGCGGCGTCACGCCATTTGTTTCACCCAGACCTATAAATTCGCTTCCGAAGTATCATATCGTCTTGCAAACCAGAAACTTCGGTGCAGACTCACCCAACATGCTGTGCTCTATGTGGATCGCAAAACATCGCCAAACGTGGGTTGAGTGTTTTATCTACATAGTGCAACACAAGGTGCGACGACAGCCTTTACTCCACATGATGCGCTGTATGATGTGGCTCGGACGACGCGTGTTGTATTCCGTACCTATTAGGTAGCGTGAAAAAATAAATACATCGGGCGGTGATCGCTTGCTAGTAGGAAAGCTTTAAACTTAGGCTACTACTCAAAAGTGACGAACAATCTCTATTGATTGGCAGTTTTATTATTGGACAGTGGTTGTACATGTGTTGCAATTAAATATAGAGGCTTAGTTACATCATAGATCATGTTTACAGAAAGATTGTTAAATGGCTGATAAAAACTAAAGCGATCTGAACCGCTTAAGTATGAAACTATACTATAATATATACTGCGTGATGTCTGTATTTTTTAAATAAGATTATTATTATTAGCAATAAAACCTGCATACAAGCCGTGTGGCCTCTCGACCAAAATAATATATGACCTATATATCCATAAAAATAGACTTTGACTAAATATATAGGCCTAAATTATACATACATACATGTTTATGTAATTTTTATGCAGATAGCCTATAAATGCATCATAAAATCATATATATCTGTGGTCTATATATATATAACGACCTAGCGCACATATTATACAATCGTCAGTGCGACCATTCCTTGGATTTTTCCAAGAGATCTTGGGATTTTGTGGTACGACTTCGGATCTGGGGATTTTGCATAGCAATCTGGGGATTTTTTCCAAGGTCGACAGGCTAGTTTTTACGGTACTTTCCAACAGTGGCAGCGAATCAGATTGCAAACACTCGCACAGTGGGTCCATCTGAAAGACGATTATTATTATCGTAACTTGTAAACATTGTAAACATTGTAATTTGTTAATTCAATGTTATGCTCCTGTTTTTTCTTTACCAGTTCTTAGCTTGGCATTTTTGTGAATAATTGCGATTGCTAAAATGCATTTCATATTTCATCACAACTTTTTCCTCTTCAGTGACTTGGGATTTTTGGTACACTTTTGGCCAATCTTGGGATATTTCTGGCAAGATCTTGGGATTTCAGAAACTGGAGAGTGGTCGCACTGACAATCGTATACATAGGCATTTGAATGTATATGCATGATTAAGCATGTCAATAAGTCAATATGAATCGCAGAGTTTAATTAATTATGCAGAAGATTATTAATGTTGACTAATTTAGACGATTCGTTTCACGAGTGACGCGCATAATTCATCTGAATAATTAATTAGACTGATTAATTATAACGACCACCAAAGACGATTAATAATTATGATACACAAAGGGCATAGAACTGGACTTTCTTGGCTAAGTCTTTTTATTTACCCCGCCTACGAACATTTTGGAAGCACCTTCTTAAAACAGCTTTCAAAGTTCTGCATCCAGCATAGATTATGGATATATGTAGGCTATGTATGTATGTATGTATGTATTTATGTATGTATGTATGTATGTATGTATGTATGTATGTATGTATGTATGTATGTATGTATGTATGTATGTATGTATGTATGTATGAATGTATGTATGTATGTATGTATGTATGTATGTATGTATGTATGTATGTATGTACCACCACCATGTATGTATGTATGTATGTAATTATATAGTCATCACCATCCCGGTTGGCATAAAAGACAATGGACCTGCCTTTGGGCAGAGAATTCATCATCATCATCATCATCATCATCATCACCACCACCACCACCACCATCATCATCATCATCATCATCATGATCACCATCATCATCATCATCATCATCATCATCATCATCATCATCATCACCATCATCATTATCATCATAGGGACATTTGAATTAACTACTTACTACAGTCCAGCTCAAGAATAGTGCACAGCAAAGATTAGACATTCTAGGGCCAACGCGAGAGAAAACCCATCTCGTCTGCAAACACGTTATTTTACGAACTGTTAAGAGTCGTGTCTATATATGCCAAAACCAGACTGGCTACCAACCCACTAGTGGCCATAAACAGTCTGCTGAAGTTCAACCAGTCTAGTCGGTCCGACTAGACTGGTTGATATCGAAGTTTTCTACTACAATGACCATGCACAAGTGTATGTATAGAAGGGATCGAGTGCTTTGCACTAGCGGCAGGCATATTCTGACCATGCTACAGATTCTTCCATATATCAGACGCTCTGCGCCTAGATCAAGTCAAAGTTGTTGTCATTGTTATTATTGTTTTATTGTTATTGTTATTGTTGTTATCATCATCATCATCATCATCATTATTATTATTATTATTATTATCATCATCGTCGTCGTCGTCGTCATCATCATCATCATCGTCGTCATCATCATCATCACCATCATCATCATCATTATTATTAATGACGACAATTTATATGGTGCCATAACAGCCAAGCCGTTACAAGGGCGCCTAAATATTCACATAGCGTGTAGCGTTACCCGTGACGGGCCCACGCACACACGTGGAACCCCACCAATGGATAACCAACTATTCCAAGTTGACCGCATCATGTTCAGGCAATTTCAGAGTCTCTGGACCAAGAAACTGCGTCCATAATGTGAAGCAGCGACAAGCGGTAGCGTTCCCGACCCACGATGACGCCACCGCCAAGCAGTCCCTCGTTGACGGTATACGACGCACGTCCGGCTATCCATCGAGCAACCGGGTGCATGTGTATCCGCCTATTTATATAGCGCCTTTCAAGAACTTCACAAAGGAGCTGAAACACGGCTCTCCTAACTACCAGCAAAGGTGAGTCTGAACTTCTTAAATATGATAAGCTGGGGAGTAGTGTTTCGGAATGAGAAGGCACTGTCACTATAGTGTTCATCGCGGCAACACCATAGTGATACCTGGCGCGGAGGAAAGTCCTTGACGCTGACAGTAAAGGTCGAACGAGTCCTAGTCCCCCCCCCTTAGATGATTTCAGGGCGGCAGACGGATATGAAGGTCCGCCCCATGCAGAGAACCGCAACGGGCGGTCAAACGCTGTACACACCGAGCGTATCTAGACTTCAAACCAACATCAGTCCATCCCCTCTTCGCGGCGGCGGCGGCGGCGGCGGAGTCTGCCGACACTGAGTCATTGAGGAAGGAAAAAAACACACGCATATCTACGCCTATTTATAAGATCTGGGTATGTAGATGAGGCTAGCGTTTGTATATATATATATATATATATACATGCATATATATATGTATATATAATATGTAATACATCGGTAGGCCAGATTTATGTAAGCCTTTCATGTGTATATATACGGTTAATCGGTAGATTGGTTTCGAAGGATATCCGATACGTTAGTTGGTTTGGTTGGCTGCAGCTGAACGTGTATCAGTCCATGGCTTATAACTCTCTCTGTTCTCTCCGACACCTCGACCGATAACGTTGAATGCTTGATGAAACGTGTATGTGTGTGTATGTACGTATGTGTGCTCATGTGCATTTATTTGGCGCCTCTAGAAACCTCTGAATAATTATGTACACTGAAGTTTATGCAGTGCACCTCAGGCAACTTCAGAAAATGAATTGAGATTATTTGAGACCCCACCTTCAATCCAAAATGGACTATAGCCGCAGTGCCGCACCACACCGACTGGGAGAAAACTGGTAGGAATTAAGAATCCGAATCAGCGACAATTAGAAGGACAAACAGACAGACAAGGCAGGCAGACAAACAGACGGCCAGGTAGGCAGACGGACAGGCAGGCAGACAGCTTCAGTCAGATAGACGGAGTGGAAGACAAACAAACAGAAAAAGCAGACAGACTTGAATACAGATAAGTGATCTAACTTACTGACTGACTGGCTGACTGACTGACTGATTGAGTGACTGACTGACTGACCGACTGACTGACTGACTGACTGACTAACTGACCAACTAACTGACTAATCAGGCTGATTGACTGCCCTGAATGAATAAATGGGCGAACGTTGAACAGAGATTACTTACCACACGCAGTTGCCCGTTCATAATCCAGTAGATATTTAGTCCATTCATGCAGTTAAAGTACGACTTCTGTCGCTATATAACTCTCTCTCTCTATCTCTCTTTCCAAGTCCTCCGCTCTGCTTTCGCTTTTCCGTCTCCTCCTACTTCGCTGTATTTCCTGGCAGGTTCGTAAAGGTGCCAACTGCCAAGCAAAGGCTTCGTTACCGTTCGACCGACCGCAACTTTACATCAGACGTCGTAACTGCCCGACGAATAAGATCAGAGTTGCCGCGAGCACCTGCCTCGCGCAATAAACACTCGCGGGTACCGACCGTCTGCCTCGGACGTACACGGAAGCGGTCCACGTCTTACGTCGAGTAACTCTGGGTCTGAAGATTCAGTCGATTGAAGGCAAGTGATTCCTGGAAGCGGCTCTTACAGGATAGTAGTGAGACGACGACGCTGGTTTCGCAACTGTTTCTGCTGCCGACTGAAGCACCCGGCTGTCATCGTTGTCTCAGTGGCATGGATGCCACTTGTCTTGGACTTCTTGTGAGCTGTGTGCCGCCAAAGACACCTAAGACAAATACATTCTACAACCGATTAGTTTATCTTGACGCGGCGTAACAATTTAGTTTACAGTTACAATACGACTAGAAGGCATAGGCGCCGACTCCTTGGGAGCCTTGGGTGCCAATGCACCAAGAGAGAAAGTTCAGTGGGTGCCTGGCACCCAGAAGAATTCAGACCATAAATTGAAATTTTTTACATTATGTTACAGTAATCTCACAACTTGTGAAGCAGTACAACACAAATACCCAACATTGCATGATATCATAACTAGCAATTTTTACCCGGCGTTCGCCCGGGTTTTCCCAGGCGTAATTTTTAACGGCTGCAAATAAAGGCTACTTACTTACTATATTTGCTGATGGGCTTCAAATATTTAAAAAATGTCCATATATCTGAATGGAAACGATATTTAGAGGTGAACATAGTTGCTTTGCCCATGTACTGCACGGGTTATCTCTACCTTATAATTAGCCTATAGGCAATATTATTATTTTGTTCCCCGTTCTTTACGGTTTATCTCTACCTGAAATAGGCGTATTATTTTGTTCCCCGTACTACACGGGTTATTTCTAAATTATAATAGGCGTATTATTTGCCATTGGCCAGCGTGACGTAAGATTGCATATTTAGCCGCGTGACGTAATTTAAGATTGCATATTAATTTTAGTGACGTGGACAAATGGGCATGCTTATAATGTCCATAAATCGGAATTGAAAGCAAATTATGAGCTGAAAGTAATTGGGATGAGATAGAAATTCGAATAGCTAAAGTAAGTTTCGAGTTGCTTTGACCTAGAAAATCGGCAATGGCCGTGGTTGCAAAAAATGTGAGCTTAGTGTAATTAGGTCACCAAATCTGTAAATGGTTGCGCTGACCTAGAAATTCGCCCGTGGCGACTTCTGATTGGTTGCTAGATGCTCCGTGTGACGTAAGATTGCTTATTAAGCATGCGTGACGTGAAAAAATGGCCTTACTATGGGCGGTATTGAAATAAGCTCGCTGAAAAGTTAAATTTAAAATGGCCATATATCGGCGTTTAAATAAAATTGCGAACTGAAAATAGTCGCGTTGACCTAGACGTTGCGTAATAATGCTTTGTAAATTTTTTCAACTCGCTAAACCGTTCCGTTTCGGAGCCTTTAGCCGGACAGCGATGCATTGCAAACATACATACATACATACGGAAGGACAAACTTTAAGAATTATAGTATAAGATAGTGAGTTTCAAATACTTTTTCTAACCATGTAACTCTTGATTTCTTTTCCCAAAATGCACTAAAGTCACCTTTGGCAATGTAGAATATAAAAAATGTTCACAAGTACTGAGGTGGGACCCAGGCAGTGGCACCCAGAGACAAAACCAAAAGTCAGCGCCTATGCTAGAAGGATTTGGTAGATTGATACTATATAAAATAATAAGTCTATATTCGAAATCGCTATGATGCAGCCTCGGATAGGCTCCCTGAGCCTCCCTCCCTTAACATCCGAATCATAACCATATTAACAGAGTTGTCATTTCTTTTTCTGACTTCCATGTAGCACATTTTCTCTGCATGATTTTCATGAACACTGCTTATTTTAAGCGTTGTTTGAGGCAAGAAGTTTCAAATTGAACACTCTTCTTCAACGTGCATATATTATGTCCCAAAAGCAGCACGCGTAGTCGTACGCACGTGTCTTAATGATAATGTGCTGCTATAGGCTATATGTGCAAGAGTCCACATACAAGAGTCCACATTGCATTGGCATAATCAACGTCAAATAAATCAACACGCTAACATGAATAGTCCTACGATTGAGACGTTCTATATAGTTTATTGGTAAGTATGCTGAACTGTCAGTATACGATCGGTCGGCGGTGGGGGAGGGGGCGGCACAACTCCAGCCAGAACAGAATTCTCGGCGAGATTTCTGCGTACTCGTTCGTTAAACGATACCATTACTGCATATACTGTCTTTTATTAGGTACTTATAAGTCGCTATATTGTGTCTTTATACATACATACATACATACATATATATCATACATGCATACATACATACATACATACATACATACATACATACATACATACATACATACATACATACATACATACATACATACATACATACATACATACATACATACATGCATACATACATACATCTTTTAGTTACATACATAGTTACACACATACATACATACATACAGACATACATTCATACATACATACATACATACATACATGCATACATACATACTATGGGTGGGACGATGAGGCTGTAATGGAGAGTACTTGGGCCACCCACCATCTTACGCTGAGGTTAAATCTTCATACACATGGGGTTATCATCTTTATGAGTCAAACAATAGGTAAAGCTGATAGCGGAGTTTAGAAGTGGACATGAGCGCCTCCCGCGTAGGACTGCGTTCCAATTGGACCATATTACATGACTACTCACGGTTTCAAAGATCAATACGTGAAAAGCATCACTTAACTTAGCCCTAGAGTTCATTTGTCATAGTTAAATCAAACACTGGTGCTTATGCTACACCATATCACATGAAATCGTAGACTAGTTTCAACATAACACATGAAATCGCGCAATAGTTATAAAATAACACAGAAATCGTACACCAGCAGTAACATAGCACATATTTGCGCTGACAGTTTACCAAGTAAAGCATCCTAGAAGTAGCTTGCCAGTGACGATGCTATATAATTTACACTATAATTTGCAAGGTACACCACTTATAACATAACATCGGAAATCGTGTAATTTAGGCCTACACGCGCTCTCGCACTCTCTCTCTCTCTCGCCAAGGCTGACACAAAGAGAAAAATCAACAGTTGTTCGTACGCATCACGCGCATAGAGAGCGAGATAGGTAAACACACCACTCAATAACCGATGTCCAACATGCACGCATACGGTCAGGCGCGTGTCTAAAATCGACAGGACAATTTCTGACCCTTACGGGGTCGGGTCACGGGGTCAACTGAGCGACCAATGATTGCATACGCCATGACCCAGAACGTTGACTACTTCGAGAATGGACGGATTATTATAATCTGTGGTGACCGTTCGGTGGAGTGCCCGCCTTGTAGCATGTAGGTTGCGGTGGCGAATCTCGCCTTAGACGGTTACTTTGTGTAGGGATACTGAGCATGTGCTTACGCGCTATAGCCATAGATCGATGCTTGTCACTAGATATAAACGCTATATAAATTGAAAAGTAATCCAATTATTTTCTTTTGATTTGTGAATATAATAGCATTAGGTCACAACAATCGCCAATATGGACGTCACTACTAAATCCCACCACTACCACTACCATCACCGCTACCACTACCACCACTACTGACTACCATCACCAACAACAACACCATCATGGCCGCCACTTCTGCTACTACTACCGTCATTACCATCATAACCATAAAACACCATTACCGAGACCACAACCAAACATTGCCACTACTGTAGTACCACAACTACTACCAACACTACTACCAACACCAATACCATTGCTACCATTGCTACCATCACCACCATCATTACTAATACCACCATCAACTATTACCACTGCTACTACCATTATTATTGCTACCATTACCACCATCACCACCTCCATTCATTACTAATACCATCAACAACCATTACCACCTTCACCATCACCACCGCTACTAGTTTACCACTACTACCATCACCACTGGAATCACCACCGCTGCCTTCATTCTGTGTCACGGTTTCCCCTAGTTTTGGTACAACGAATGCCTGGAGCAAATTCATCATACAAGATAGGTGAACGTCTAGGTCTGGTTCACGAGTGGGTGGCTGGGCTGGGCGGCTATAGGGTACATGGGCGGGTGGGTGGTTGGATGAGACGATCCCTCACTCCTTGCGACCTGCCCTCCAGCAAGACATGGACGCTTGCTCACGGATGAGGATGTAACAAGTGATTCCGCAGCAGACATTAAAGTCCAATCCGTGGGTGTTTCAATGTCTGGTCACGCAACATTCGCTTTGATAACGTGCACGTGTGACACACAGATCGTCTGGTTTTTTGCGCTGTCATTGGATTGTGACGACCCGAGTGTACGTAGGCGCTTTACAAGCAGTCTGGCTTCTGAGGGTGACCTTCGGAAGGTTGTAAATGATCATAACAATTGGTGGTCAATCAGTGAAGTTAATTAGTCACAAAGAAGCCGACAGTCATTTAGACTCACCTGAAGCATTGAAATTATGATGATGGAGAGGTTGAAACATTGTCTGACAGATTACCTGGCAGCATGACATGCATCCACCCACGCATCCGTGCAGTCACTTACCCACCCATCCACTGATACATCTATACCCACTCACCCACAGCCATTAACCCACCACCTGACTCAGAAATGCTTCCTTGCCCGGATGCTATACAAATAAACAATGTTTTCAATAAATCAGTCTATTAAGTTCTTAATTTTTCCCTCTATAACTAGCCCTAACTCTTCCTCCCCTAGGTTCACTGATATGAAATAACTTCTCCCATTCAATTCTTTGCTTGTTTATAGAAATTTGTTTGCTTTTGTTGGAATGTATTAATCTTGCCATGTACAGTGCCAGTGCTTCTCAATAAAGAATATTCTTACTTACTTACTATCCACCTATCCATATATTTCATTCATTCATTCATTCAGACCAAATAACTTTAACCTTTCTGACAAAGACTCACGAAACTTTAAATCAAACACGTTATTCCGTAACTCTTACTAAGCTATTACTTCATACTATATTTATACTATCTAGTTTTTTCTATGTACACCTACAGCGTTTTGATTGTTATGAACACAATAAACGAATATATGAATTGAATTCAGTCATTCACTCGTTCCCTCACGCAGTTAGTCAGCCAGTAAGTCAGTCATTTAAGTCATTGTGTCATTTGCTATGTTTTCACGCATCTGTTGCTGCAGTTAGGCCCCTACTGGTATTCAGCGACAGTCAGTAGATAGCAAAGTTTGGAAATAAAAATAAATAAAACTGGCAGGCCAGACAGAAGTGTCTGGTCAAAATTAATGTAAATCTACATTGGCCAATACTATAACGAATATTATACAGGGTGTACAGATCGTTTCTTGTAATAATATCTTAAGTCATCGTAATAGCAAAATCTCAAAATCCATGAAGCGCTACTTCAAAGCTAAGCGCAGGGCACCAGGTTATTCGCGAGCGCTGCGTCGCGTCAGATGGGTTGTCCAGAGAACCAAAGTGTAGGTCGAAGTCCGGTTGGCAGGAAAGCAGAGAGAGGAACTGTCAAATCTGATTCCTTCCGGGACGAGAAAGATTGAAAGGTGGAGGACAGGATCAGATATTATTCATTTCGAAGCACTCCCGACTCAACCCCGGCTAAAAAGAATATCAATCCCGGCTAAAAAGAATAGTCTTATTATAGTGGGTTTAAAACGTGGTGGCAAGAGCACTGGGCACCAAGAGCCACAGGAGACCCATTCCAACTTGCATTACACTGATGTATGTATGTATATTGTATAATATGTATATGGCCGTTTATGTAGTGCCTTAAAAAGAACTTCACGAAGGCGCCAGACGTAGCTACCCAACTGATCTAAACAGGTGCGACTCCGCATAGGCATAGTTCTAGACATCGGTATAGACATCGGCATAGACATAGGCATAGGCTGATGCGCATAGGTAATACGCTTAGGCTTCAGTTTATCGAACTCGCGAGGATAAATGTTGTTTTGAATCTGTCTACGTAGACATGTTCGGTTTCAAGTGCACAGCAGAACAAACAGAAAGCGTTTGTTTTGAAACTCTTCGGCAGCATATGATCGACACCTGTCAATCAGAAATAATTGGGTCATCTGAGGTAATTATCGACACCTAAATTAACCAGACGAAGGCCTTTTTCTACACAATTTTCAGAAACTATTTATGAAATTGGACCATTGACTGAACTCTGTGATGATGATGATGATGATGATGATGATGATGATGGTGGTGGTGGTGGTGGTGGTGGTGGTGGTGGTGGTGGTGGTGGTGGTGGTGGTGGTGGTGGTGGTGGTGGTGGTGGTGGTGGTGGTGATGGTGATGATGGTGGTGGTGATGATGATGATGATGATGATGATGATGATGATGATGATGATGATGATGATGATGATGATGATGATGATGATGATGATGATGATGATGATGATGATGATGATGATAATGATAATGATGATAATGATAATAATAATAATAATAATAATAATAATAATAATAATAATAATAATAATAATAATAATAATAATAATAATCTTCTCCAGCAGTCTCCGGACTTTTTAGGCCACCTGAGGGAAAATAATAATAATAATAATAATAACAACAGCAATGACAGTTCAAGTGCGCCTCACATGTCAACTACCTAACAGTAGGCCTTAGAGAACAAGTATATATGTCTTGAGTCTAGATTTGAAAGTCAATTGAGTCAGCTGCTTGCAGGGCAGGAGGCAGACCGTTCCAGCAATTATTTGTAAACGGCAGGGTAAGCTAAGAAAAAGTGAGATGAGGTGAGGTAATGAAGGTAGGTTAACTACCGAGGCGCGGTGGTATAGAGATATATTCGGTACCTTGCAGCCGGGGGGTTGCGGGTTCGAATCCACCTCAAGCCGCCACGTAGGGACCCTGGGCAAGTCCTTCACTCGCAATTGCTCATGCGCTTCGGCGTGAAATTCCGATTCAGTGTCCGCGCTGTAGTCGGGAGCGCCTCAAAGTAGAAATCTTGAAGGGGCGCTATAACAAGTGCTCATGCATACAAACAAACATACTAGTTTTATTACTTTGCACTTTGGGAAGTGTTTGGAAGGCGGTGTTACCATTTTTTACCATTACATTAAAATCATGTAGACAGTCTTTAACGGTGCGGTAAACAGGTTGTCCCAAAATTCGACTGAAGCACGGTTGGAACAATGATATGAGCATGAAATCTGATTATTATATAGCGCCTATTTATAATCTCTCAGAAACCTGCTCATATTAATATAAGCAGTCCATGGTAACGCCGTGGCAACGTGGTACAAGCGGACTTAAACCCTGGACAATATCAGACAGAACCAACCACTAGAGAGTTCATTCACAGATCGTCCTCACCCACCAACATATGGCAAGTTGATTAATGGCAATCGGACGAAGTCGTATAATTGCCACAACCGTCTCTTCTCTAATCTATCGCCTGTCCTAGACCTTGCCTCGTCTAAGATTTATGTAGCGCCTCAGATCCGTGAAATCCTATAAACACGACCGATTCACGTCAGCAGGTGATCAAGATACAGCTTCGCAACGCAGACGTTTAATAGGGTATACACGGATCAGGTGAAGTGGTTGTAAAATACATCCCGCGTGCATCTGCTAGCCACCCTGAAGCTCTCCCGTCTCTATTGGTTGATAAGAACGGGCACTAATTGCCTATAAACTGTTTCCTCGACGTCTTTAACAAGGACCGAACGGAATTTACACCGACGTTAGCAGTTCCCGACGAGACTCTGGAGCGCCACCGAGAGATGCTTTGGGAATTCTCATCATCATCATCATCATCATCATCATCATCATCATCATCATCATCATCATCATCATCATCATCATCATCATCATCATCATCATCATCACCATCACCTTCATCATCATCATCATCATCATCATCATCACCATCACCATCACCTTCATCACCATCACCATCGTCATCATCATCATCATCATCATCTTCATCTTCATCATCATCATCTTCTTCTTCTTCTTCATCATCATCATCATCATCATCAGTTCCTGACGTCGGCCAATTGGAGGCGATGTATACGAATAAATGATCGCCATTGTCCTCGGTCATTTGTCAAGTACATAGCTCCCTTTAGTGTTAGTCGAAGTGATGTTAAGTCCTCTTTTATATTATCTGTCCAGCATGATAGTCTTGGTCCGCCTCTATATGGCCAAAATAGCCAAAGTTCTGGAAAATATTGCAGCTACCAAGGCTAGAAAGGTCTTTGTTTTCAGTTTTTGGTATCATTATAATTATTATCTCACCGAATCATGTTCACATGACACATCATCATCATCATCATCATCATCATCATCATCATCATCATCATCATCATCATCATCATCATCATCATCATCATCATCATCCATCATCCTCATCATCATCATCATCATCAGCATCATCATCATCATCATCATCATCATCATCAGCATCATCATCATCCGTTCCTCAGAGGGGAGCTACATAGGTCATCTGAATGAATGAATGAATGAATGAATGAATGAATGAATGAATGAATGAACAAAAGAGGCAGGAAGACAAAGGCATAGAGAGGGAGAGTTTGTTCCAACAACGACATGACCTGTTGGTTGAGGGGATTAAGCACGAATGTGTCACAATGAACTGGAGGTGTGCGAAAATGATAGCTGATAGAGAGCTTCAGCGAGTTGATGCATAATGCCATGTTCGTCTGAAAAATGTAGCAGTGACAGCCTGGAGACAAATCATGTGTATTTTTACTGAGGATAAAAAGGAGCGACGATGAGGTGAGAGAAACAGTGAAAGTGAGAGAAGGAGAAGAAGAAGAAGAAGAAGAAAAAGAAGAGAGAGAAGAGAGAGAGAGAGAGAGAGAGAGAGAGAGAGAGAGAGAGAGAGAGAGAGAGAGAGAGAGAGAGACAGACAGACAGACAGACAGACAGACAGACAGACAGACAGACAGACAGACAGACAGAGACAGAGAGACAGAGAGACAGAGAGAGAGAGAGACAGAGAGACAGAGAGACAGAGAGACAGAGAGAGAGAGACAGAGAGAGAGAGAGAGAGAGAGAGAGAGAGAGAGAGAGAGAGAGAGAGAGAGAGAGAGAGAGAGAGAGAGAGAGAGAGAGAGAGAGGAAAGAGAAGAAAAGAAGAAAAAAGAAGAAGACAGAGAAAAGAAGCGAGAGGACGAGAGCTGGATGGAGGAAGGAGAAGAAAGGTGAACGGAAGACAGTGAAATGGGTAGGGAGGAAGGCAAGGAGGAAGACAGGTTAGTTAGACACGGATACAGACAGGCGCGGCGGCGGCAAAGATGACGGCAGACGGACAAAGGACCAAAAGAGACAGAGATTCAGAGATAGATAAGGAACGACAGATAAAGTTTAATCGAGAGAAACAGAGAGCAACAGACAGACAGACATACACACAGACAGACAGTTAGCTACCACGCTGATGTCGGACATCAGACACTTTCGTCTGGCCACAACAGCAACATGTCTCTCTCTCTCTCTCACCTCTACCATGATGCTGCTGTGGTACTTGTCCACGCCTTCGTCACCAGCAGAATTGATCATTGTTGCTCGGTTCTTGCTGGTCACCCATCTGGCTTAATAGGGCGTCTTGACCGGGTCCTTCGTTCTGCTGCTCGGCTTATTGGTCATATTCCCAAATATGTCCCAGTTTCTATACATGCGTGATGTATTGCACTGGCTTCCTGCCTCGCAACGCATATCCTATAGGTTAGCAGCACTTGTCTGGCGGTGTTTCACCGGTAGTGCTCCGTCTTACTTATCTGATCTCTGTCGCCCGGTTTCTGACTTAGCCTCTCGTCGAGCGCTGCGCTCTTCGACTAAGGGGGAGCTATTGGTCCCTCGGGCCCGCTCCTCGGTCAGACAGCGTCGAGCCTTTTCGGTTGTTGGCCCCTCCACTTGGAATGGGCTCTCGCTTATGTTACGCCTACTGCCCCGGAATGATTTGCCTGCTTTCTACCAACTACTAAAGTCCTTTCTGTTTGGCCGTGGTTGGGCTGGGAGCGCCTCTGAGTAGGTTTCTTGAAAGAGGCGCTATATAAATATCCGGAATGAATGAATGAATGAATAATTGTTTGACTATAATAGCCAAAGTGAAAACAGCTATTCGTACGAAAACAACAACCAGTTTATATCAGTCTAGACAAGGAAGAGTCACTACAAACAGACAAGACAGACAGACAGACAGACAGACAGACAAACAATTTTAATGGTGCTCTTATTACTGTCTGTTTGTCTGTCTGACAGTCCGTATACAGCTAAGAAATATCGTCTTTTGTTGTCTGACTGTCTTCAAGAGGTTTACAAAAGGCGCTATAATTATATACATGTAAGTATAGGAGCAGATCCATGAACAACACGAACAAACAATATACTTACATAATCTAGTAGGCCCATCAACTCTACTAATTACGCAACAGACAATTTTAATGGTGTGCTCTTGATACTGTCTGTGTGTCTGTCTGTGTGTGTGTCTGTCTGTGTGTCGGTCTGTGTGTGTGTGTCTGTGTCTGTGTGCGTGTCTGTCTGTGTGTCTTTCTATGGCTTATCACTGTGCCGGCATCTTCGTTGTTTTGACTTGGCGTTAGAGACTTACAGCTGACTTCAGTCGTATTTCAATCACCTACGGATATACGCTTGTCCAAATGCAGCCTTTCTCACAAAGACATGTTCTCTCTCTCTCTCTCTCTCTCTCTCTCTCTCTCTCTCTCTCTCTCTCTCTCTCTCTCTCTCTGTCTCTCTCTCTCTCTGTCTCTCTGTTTGTCTCTCTCTCTCTCTTTCTCTCTCTCTCCCTCTCCCTCCATGCCTCTGTCTCTCTCTGTATCTTTTTCTATCATGGGTCTATTATACAGTACTACTATACGCAATGCATATAGAGAGACAGAAGGAGAGACAGACAGAGGCAGACAGAGACAGACAGACATGCAAATGCAGTTATATATACCTATATATGTTCTCGTGTAAAAATATAGAGACAGATTATATATAAATATATAGGGTCATAAATTGTGTTATATCTGTTAAAAGGCCACAGAAAAATTGTGTGGAATCAATGTTCGTCATCATGACCTGCTGTAGCCTTGATCTTGTGTCTCTAAATGGACCAGATTTCTTTCCTGGACTCTAGATCTACGGTCTACACGTGTTTACACTTCAGTCGGTGTGTGTCGACGTCTCACGGTTTCGATTGTTTGATCTCAATCCACACGAAGCTCCTCATCTTTTGTCCGTCCATCCGTCCGCGACTCAGTCCGTACGTCCGTCCGTGAGTTCGTCCTCTGTGAGTCAGTCCGTCCGTGATTCAGTTCATCCGTCCGTCCGTCCATGAGTGAGTCCGTGACTCAGTCCGTCCGTCCGTCCATGAGTGAGTCCGACCGTCCGTGCGTGAGTTGTCCGTCCCTGAATCCGTGAGTCCGTCCGTGAGTCAGTCTGACCATGAGTCCGTCCGTGAGTTCATCCTCTGTGAGTCAGTCCGTCCGTGATTCAGTCCATCCGTGAGTTAGTCCACGGGTGAGTCAGTCCGTCCGTGAGTCCGTGAGCCCGTCCATCCGTGATTCAGTCCACGGGTGAGTCAGTCCGTCCGTGAGTCCGTGAGCCCGTCCATCCGTCCGTCCTTTCGCTCGTTCTTCCGTCCGTCGTCAATTCGTCCGTCCGTTGTTCCAGGAAGTTCGGTAAGGACATTGACGCTGTTCAAATAAAAGCCTTGCCTGAGAGAAGAGAAGTGATTCCTCAAACGCTCTTATAACGATGGACGACCATCATCTCTTAACACTCTCCTCGCTTTCTATATATTTCTTCGTCGATTGTTCTTTCAGTCCGTTACCTGCGAGTCTCGTGTTTATGGATCAGTCTCAACGTTTACATAGCGACTCTCAACAAGCTAATAAAGACGTCGTGAAAACCTCATCCTTTCCATCCTTGCATCCATCCATCCATTCGCCTGCACGAGACTGTGGAGCTATTTTCACTGGTCGCCCTTTCCTTGCTTTCTATCGTCGCTTATAATACTTTCCTCTTTCGTTTTACTTTTCCATTCATCTTCATTCGTTCCTTCGAGCATTCTTCTGGGCTCTTCTCTCCTTCCTTCCTTCCTTCCTTCTTACCCTTCCTTCTTACCCTTCATTCTTTCGTTCGTTCGTTCGTTCGTTCCTTCCTTCCTTCCTTCCTTCCTTTCTTCCTTCCTTCCTTCCTTCCTTCCTCCTTCCTTCCTTCCTTCCTTCCTTCCTTCCTTCCTACCTTCCTTCCTTCCGTCCTTCCTTCCTTCCTTCCTACCTTCCTTTTCTTTCTTTCTTCCTTCCTTCCTTCTTCCTTCCTTCCTTCCTTCCTTCCTTCCTTCCTGCCTTCCTTCCTTCCTTCCTTCCTTCCTTCCTTCCTTCCTTCCATCCTTCCTTCCTTCCTTCCTTCCTTCCTTCCTTCCTTCCTTCCTTCCTTCCTTCCTACCTTCCTACCTTCCTTCCTTCCTTCCTTCCTTCCTTCCTTCCTTCCTTCCTTCCCTTCCTTCCTACCTTCCTTCCTTCCTTCCTTCCTTCCTTCCTTCCGTCCTTCCTTCCTTCCTTCCTTCCTTCCTTCCTTCCTTCCTTCCTTCCTTCCTTCCTTCCTTCCTTCCTTCCTTCCTTCCTTCCTTCCTTCCTTCCTTCCTTCCTTCCTTCCTTCCTTTCCTTCCTTCCTTCCTTCCTTCCTTCCTTCCTTCCTTCCTTCTACTTTCGACTATCACGCAGTCTGTACGCACGGGACGCTTCTGACCGTTGTAGACTGTAAAAATGTCAGAACTGTTCGATTAAGTGCAAAGAATCTTTGGAAATGGTCAAAGAATTTTCACATTCACAGTTTTATTCAGTTCTAAGAAACAGAGAATAAACCGTTCCAACGATAAGAAGACCTTGGCACTTCGTTCTTTATTGGGTAGATTGCAGAACACTGTAGTCGTATTCTGCACAATCCTTGCCATGTATTGCATAAATTGTTACCGCCTATCAAGCAATCTCGCTACTCGCTGCGACCACGGTCCCATAACCGTGAGCTTCCCATGTTTGACAACCTGACTCAGAAATGCTTCCTTGCCCGGATGTTATACAAATAAACAATGTTTTCCATAGAACAGTCTATTTAAGCTCTTCATTTTCCCTCTATGACTATAGCCCCAACTCTTCCTCCCCTAGGTTCCCTGATAATATGCATTAACTTCTCCCATTCAATTCTTTGCTTGTATATATAAATTTGTTTGTTTGTTTTAATGTATTAATCTTGCCATGTACAGTGCTGTGCGTTTGCTAATACTTCTCAATAAAGAATATTCTTACTTACTTACATACTTAGAGCGCTCGTCTTGTAGCGCTGAGTGTACGGGTTCGATCCTCCTCTCTGCAGAGACGGTTACTGTACAGAGACCTTGAGCAGGTCTTTAACTCACATTTGTATATCGCCATCGATTGAATCTAGGATCAGTATATAGTGGTGCCTAAGAAATGCGCAACAATAATAAGGATATTTCATGTTAACTCAAGCTTAGCTTCACAGGAGACCACCGTGAGAACATGCATGGATGACACCAAGACACCTTAACAGCTGCAAACTTTCTTGGAATAGTTTGGAAGATCAAAGGATTGCGCGGCTGTAATATAGCTCACGAATTTTCGTCGACACAGTGTATATATATGTGTGCGTGTATAGCTGTTTGTATATGTGTGTATGTGTGTGCGTACACGGAAAGAGCAGAACAGAGTGCTATAACGCTAAACTATACCCACATATCTGGTCCATATATCTGCCAACAAATGTCCTCTTAGATGTGTGCATGTTCTAAAACGTGCAGAGAATACTATGCTGCATATATAATCGTTTAAATTAGTAATTAATAAAGGCTTGCTCTGCCTCTAACGTTTACCAATTCGCACCAACAGACTCCAATACAACATATCAATACCCTAGCATTTAACACTCTTTACACAATCAATTACGGTACGGTCCCCAATGAAGGTGGGAAATCCGGAAAGAATAGACACCTGTCCTGGTAGAAACCACCCCAGGGGTCTCCCTCTCACCCCAGGGTCTCCCTTCCACCCTGCTGTTACAACGGCGTCCGTAACAACACAGTAGTCTCTGGTCAGAACGTAATGAATAAGGCAGCGGTGCGTAGCAGACCATCAGAGAACGCTAGTGTAGAATGCTAATGCGAAACTAAACTTCAAATATGGGACGCACTGACGCGAGGCAACTGCCTACAACAGTATTTGGATTCAATTACATGCTCAGACACAAACAGACAGACAGACAGACCCACACACACACACACACACACACACACACACACACACACACACACACACACACACACACACACACACACACACACACACACACACACATACACACACAGAGTCCGAATGCATACATATGATACGCTTATGCAAGGGCATACATCGCGCGCTATGTAAAAAAAACATGCATATACAAAGCACACAAACACATTCAAACAATAATCACAATTTAATAGACATACATTGACGTGTTTTCGTGGACTGACTTTCAGGCATCGAACTGGGCAATTGGTTTTGGTGAGCCATCGGTGAATGCTTTGTGACTACGGCAATTGGTTTTGGTGAGCCATCGATGTAGGCTTTGTGGCTACGGTAATTGGTTTTGGTGAGCCATCAGTTGATGCTTTGTGACTATGGCAATTGGTTTTGATGAGCCATCGGTGGATGCTTTGTGACTATGGCAATTGGTTTTGGTGAGCCATCGGTGGATGCTTTGTGACTACGGCAATTGGTTTTGGTGAGCCATTGATGTAGGCTTTGTGGCTACGGTAATTGGTTTTGGTGAGCCATCGGTGGCTGCTTTGTGGCTACGGCAATTGGTTTTGGTGAGCCATCGATGTAGGCTTTGTGACTATGGCAATTGGTTTTGGTGAACCATCGGTGGATGCTTTGTGACTATGGCAATTGGTTTTGATGAGCCATCGGTGGATGCTTTGTGACTATGGCAATTGGTTTTGGTGAGCCATCGGTGGATGCTTTGTGACTACGGCAATTGGTTTTGGTGAGCCATTGATGTAGGCTTTGTGGCTACGGTAATTGGTTTTGGTGAGCCATCGGTGGCTGCTTTGTGGCTACGGCAATTGGTTTTGGTGAGCCATCGATGTAGGCTTTGTGACTATGGCAATTGGTTTTGGTGAACCATCGGTGGATGCTTTGTGACTATGGCAATTGGTTTTGGTGAACCATCGGTGGATGCGTTGTGGCTACGGCAATTGGTTTTGGTGAACCATCGGTGGATGCTTTGTGACTATGGCAATTGGTTTTGGTGAGCCATCGGTGAATGCTTTGTGGCTACGGCAATTGGTTTTGGTGAGCCATCGATGTAGGCTTTGTGGCTACGGTAATTGGTTTTGGTGAGCCATCAGTTGATGCTTTGTGACTATGGCAATTGGTTTTGATGAGCCATCGGTGGATGCTTTGTGACTATGGCAATTGGTTTTGGTGAGCCATCGGTGGATGCTTTGTGACTACGGCAATTGGTTTTGGTGAGCCATTGATGTAGGCTTTGTGGCTACGGTAATTGGTTTTGGTGAGCCATCGGTGGCTGCTTTGTGGCTACGGCAATTGGTTTTGGTGAGCCATCGATGTAGGCTTTGTGACTATGGCAATTGGTTTTGGTGAACCATCGGTGGATGCTTTGTGACTATGGCAATTGGTTTTGGTGAACCATCGGTGGATGCGTTGTGGCTACGGCAATTGGTTTTGGTGAGCCATCGGTGGATGCTTTGTGGCTACGGCAATTGGTTTTGGTGAGCCATCGATGTATGCTTTGTGACTATGGCAATTGGTTTTGGTGAACCATCGGTGGATGCTTTGTGACTATGGCAATTGGTTTTGGTGAACCATCGGTGGATGCGTTGTGGCTACGGCAATTGGTTTTGGTGAACCATCGGTGGATGCTTTGTGACTATGGCAATTGGTTTTGGTGAACCATCGGTGGATGCTTTGTGACTATGGCAATTGGTTTTGGTGAACCATCGGTGGATGCGTTGTGGCTACGGCAATTGGTTTTGGTGAACCATCGGTGGATGCTTTGTGACTATGGCAATTGGTTTTGGTGAACCATCGGTGGATGCTTTGTGACTACGGCAATTGGTTTTGGTGAGCCATCGATGGAGGCTTTGTGACTATGGCAATTGGTTTTGGTGAACCATCGGTGGATGCTTTGTGACTATGGCAATTGGTTTTGGTGAACCATCGGTGGATGCGTTGTGGCTACGGCAATTGGTTTTGGTGAACCATCGGTGGATGCTTTGTGACTATGGCAATTGGTTTTGGCGAACCATCGGTGGATGCGTTGTGGCTACGGCAATTGGTTTTGGTGAACCATCGGTGGATGATTTGTGACTATGGCAATTGGTTTTGGTGAACCATCGGTGGATGCTTTGTGACTATGGCAATTGGTTTTGGTGAACCATCGGTGGATGCGTTGTGGCTACGGCAATTGGTTTTGGTGAACCATCGGTGGATGCTTTGTGACTATGGCAATTGGTTTTGGTGAACCATCGGTGGATGCGTTGTGGCTACGGCAATTGGTTTTGGTGAACCATCGGTGGATGATTTGTGACTATGGCAATTGGTTTTGGTGAACCATCGGTGGATGCTTTGTGACTATGGCAATTGGTTTTGGTGAGCCATCGGTGGATGCGTTGTGGCTACGGCAATTGGTTTTGGTGAGCCATCGATGGATGCTTTGTGACTATGGCAATTGGTTTTGGTGAGCCATCGGTGGATGCTTTGTTACTATGGCAATTGGTTTTGGTGAACCATCGGTGGATGCTTTGTGACTACGGCAATTGGTTTTGGTGAGCCATCGATGGATGCTTTGTGGCTACGGTAATTGGTTTTGGTGAGCCATCGGTGGATGCGTTGTGGCTACGGCAATTGGTTTTGGTGAACCATCGGTGGATGCTTTGTGACTATGGCAATTGGTTTTGGTGAACCATCGGTGGATGCTTTGTGACTATGGCAATTGGTTTTGGTGAACCATCGGTGGATGCTTTGTGGCTACGGCAATTGGTTTTGGTGAACCATCGGTGGATGCTTTGTGACTATGGCAATTGGTTTTGGTGAACCATCGGTGGATGCTTTGTGGCTACGGCAATTGGTTTTGGTGAACCATCGGTGGATGCTTTGTGACTATGGCAATTGGTTTTGGTGAACCATCGGTGGATGCTTTGTGACTATGGCAATTGGTTTTGGTGAACCATCGGTGGATGCGTTGTGACTACGGCAATTGGTTTTGGTGAACCATCGGTGGATGCTTTGTGACTATGGCAATTGGTTTTGGTGAACCATCGGTGGATGCTTTGTGACTATGGCAATTGGTTTTGGTGAACCATCGGTGGATGCTTTGTGGCTACGGCAATTGGTTTTGGTGAACCATCGGTGGATGCTTTGTGACTATGGCAATTGGTTTTGGTGAACCATCGGTGGATGCTTTGTGACTATGGCAATTGGTTTTGGTGAACCATCGGTGGATGCGTTGTGACTATGGCAATTGGTTTTGGTGAACCATCGGTGGATGCTTTGTGACTATGGCAATTGGTTTTGGTGAACCATCGGTGGATGCTTTGTGACTATGGCAATTGGTTTTGGTGAACCATCGGTGGATGCGTTGTGACTACGGCAATTGGTTTTGGTGAACCATCGGTGGATGCTTTGTGGCTACGGCAATTGGTTTTGGTGAACCATCGGTGGATGCTTTGTGACTATGGCAATTGGTTTTGGTGAACCATCGGTGGATGCTTTGTGACTATGGCAATTGGTTTTGGTGAACCATCGGTGGATGCTTTGTGACTATGGCAATTGGTTTTGGTGAACCATCGGTGGATGCTTTGTGACTATGGCAATTGGTTTTGGTGAACCATCGGTGGATGCGTTGTGGCTACGGCAATTGGTTTTGGTGAACCATCGGTGGATGATTTGTGACTATGGCAATTGGTTTTGGTGAACCATCGGTGGATGCTTTGTGACTATGGCAATTGGTTTTGGTGAACCATCGGTGGATGCGTTGTGGCTACGGCAATTGGTTTTGGTGAACCATCGGTGGATGCTTTGTGACTATGGCAATTGGTTTTGGTGAACCATCGGTGGATGCTTTGTGACTACGGCAATTGGTTTTGGTGAACCATCGGTGTATGCTTTGTGACTATGGCAATTGGTTTTGGTGAACCATCGGTGGATGCTTTGTGACTATGGCAATTGGTTTTGGTGAACCATCGGTGGATGCTTTGTGACTATGGCAATTGGTTTTGGTGAACCATCGGTGGATGCTTTGTGACTATGGCAATTGGTTTTGGTGAACCATCGGTGGATGCGTTGTGGCTACGGCAATTGGTTTTGGTGAACCATCGGTGGATGATTTGTGACTATGGCAATTGGTTTTGGTGAACCATCGGTGGATGCTTTGTGACTATGGCAATTGGTTTTGGTGAACCATCGGTGGATGCGTTGTGGCTACGGCAATTGGTTTTGGTGAACCATCGGTGGATGCTTTGTGACTATGGCAATTGGTTTTGGTGAGCCATCGGTGAATGCTTTGTGACTACGGCAATTGGTTTTGGTGAGCCATCGATGTAGGCTTTGTGACTACGGCAATTGGTTTTGGTGAACCATCGGTGGATGCTTTGTGACTATGGCAATTGGTTTTGATGAGCCATCGGTGGATGCTTTGTTACTATGGCAATTGGTTTTGGTGAGCCATCGGTGGATGCTTTGTGACTACGGCAATTGGTTTTGGTGAGCCATCGATGTAGGCTTTGTGGCTACGGTAATTGGTTTTGGTGAGCCATCGGTGGATGCTTTGTGGCTACGGCAATTGGTTTTGGTGAGCCATCGGTGGCTGCTTTGTGGCTACGGCAATTGGTTTTGGTGAGCCATCGATGTAGGCTTTGTGACTATGGCAATTGGTTTTGGTGAACCATCGGTGGATGCTTTGTGACTATGGCAATTGGTTTTGGTGAACCATCGGTGGATGCTTTGTGGCTATGGCAATTGGTTTTGGTGAGCCATTGATGCATGCTTTGTGACTACGGCAATTGGTTTTGGTGAACCATCGGTGGATGCTTTGTGACTATGGCAATTGGTTTTGGTGAACCATCGGTGGATGCTTTGTGACTATGGCAATTGGTTTTGGTGAGCCATCGGTGGATGCTTTGTGACTACGGCAATTGGTTTTGGTGAACCATCGGTGGATGCTTTGTGACTATGGCAATTGGTTTTGGTGAACCATCGGTGGATGCGTTGTGACTATGGCAATTGGTTTTGGTGAACCATCGGTGGATGCTTTGTGACTATGGCAATTGGTTTTGGTGAACCATCGGTGGATGCTTTGTGACTACGGCAATTGGTTTTGGTGAACCATCGGTGGATGCTTTGTGACTACGGCAATTGGTTTTGGTGAGCCATCGGTGGATGCTTTGTGACTACGGCAATTGGTTTTGGTGAGCCATCGATGGATGCTTTGTGACTACGGCAATTGGTTTTGGTGAGCCATCGGTGGATGCTTTGTGACTATGGCAATTGGTTTTGGTGAACCATCGGTGGATGCTTTGTGACTATGGCAATTGGTTTTGGTGAACCATCGGTGGATGCTTTGTGGCTACGGCAATTGGTTTTGGTGAACCATCGGTGGATGCTTTGTGACTATGGCAATTGGTTTTGGTGAACCATCGGTGGATGCTTTGTGGCTACGGCAATTGGTTTTGGTGAACCATCGGTGGATGCTTTGTGACTACGGCAATTGGTTTTGGTGAACCATCGGTGGATGCTTTGTGACTATGGCAATTGGTTTTGGTGAACCATCGGTGGATGCTTTGTGGCTACGGCAATTGGTTTTGGTGAACCATCGGTGGATGCTTTGTGGCTACGGCAATTGGTTTTGGTGAGCCATCGGTGGATGCTTTGTGACTACGGCAATTGGTTTTGGTGAGCCATCGGTGAATGCTTTGTGGCTACGGCAATTGGTTTTGGTGAGCCATCGATGTGATGCTTTGTGGCTACGGCAATTGGTTTTGGTGAGCCATCGGTGGATGCTTTGTGACTACGGCAATTGGTTTTGGTGAGCCATCGGTGATGCTTTGTGGCTACGGCAATTGGTTTTGGTGAGCCATCGGTGGATGCTTTGTGGCTACGGCAATTGGTTTTGGTGAGCCATCGGTGGCTGCTTTGTGGCTACGGCAATTGGTTTTGGTGAGCCATCGGTGGATGCTTTGTGGCTACGGCAATTGGTTTTGGTGAGCCATCGGTGGATGCTTTGTGACTATGGCAATTGGTTTTGGTGAGCCATCGGTGGATGCTTTGTGACTACGGCAATTGGTTTTGGTGAGCCATCGGTGGATGCTTTGTGACTACGGCAATTGGTTTTGGTGAGCCATCGGTGGATGCTTTGTGACTACGGCAATTGGTTTTGGTGAACCATCGGTGGATGCTTTGTGACTACGGCAATTGGTTTTGGTGAACCATCGGTGGATGCTTTGTGACTATGGCAATTGGTTTTGGTGAACCATCGGTGGATGCTTTGTGACTATGGCAATTGGTTTTGGTGAACCATCGGTGGATGCTTTGTGACTATGGCAATTGGTTTTGGTGAACCATCGGTGGATGCTTTGTGACTATGGCAATTGGTTTTGGTGAACCATCGGTGGATGCTTTGTGACTATGGCAATTGGTTTTGGTGAACCATCGGTGGATGCGTTGTGACTATGGCAATTGGTTTTGGTGAACCATCGGTGGATGCTTTGTGACTATGGCAATTGGTTTTGGTGAGCCATCGGTGGATGCTTTGTGACTATGGCAATTGGTTTTGATGAGCCATCGGTGGATGCTTTGTGAATATAGCAATTGGTTTTGGTGAGCCATCGGTGGATGCTTTGTGACTATGGCAATTGGTTTTGGTGAGCCATCGGTGGATGCGTTGTGGCTACGGTAATTGGTTTTGGTGAGCCATCGGTGGATGCTTTGTGACTACGGCAATTGGTTTTGGTGAGCCATCGGTGGATGCTTTGTGACTATAGCAATTGGTTTTGGTGAGCCATCGGTGGATGCTTTGTGACTATGGCAATTGGTTTTGATGAGCCATCGGTGAATGCTTTGTGCATTTTCATCGGCGCTAATGTTTCACAGATATTACAATGTATGAGCATGCCTATCGCGAACATGTATAACGCAACATGAGTATTATATAAATGTATATATATATAACTCCATTTATACAAAACTATATATATAAATATATATATTTGTATCTATTTTCACAGTGTATTTCAGTGTATTTCACACTTGAGCGCTTGTTCCTTTCACCTCAGGATAGGTACATATAGTTTTAGGCCACTGGCCCAAGTGGTTAACAATTATGTAATTTTTACCTGTGGGAAACATTGTTGTTGCTACCGCTACCGGTACATGTAGGCCTATTCGGATATAAGACCATGCATATACTCTCGGCCTAGGCCTGTACCAACATCGTAGACGACCTATATATAGGCCTGCTATATAAATATGCCGGGTTCAAACAGGCGCTATAAAAACTCAATAATACACGCAAGCATAAAAGACGCTCTATGCCTCAATAACAACTGCTCAAAAGGACCGTGGGATAATGGGATTAGTCCATTCACGGCTCAGTGCCATGGCCTACAGAAAGAAAACGAGCGCCCCCTAAGGTTCACTATATGGTATACTTGGCCCTTATTTTACTATGTCAGCTCTTCTATTGTGCCACTAAAGTCCCATTCAATAAATATCATTTTACAGACTTTATAATTGTAATTGTAATTGAACATTTGTATAGCGCCACTCGCAGAACACAGGCGCTATAAAAAACCTGAATAATACACTGAAGCATAAAAGTGTAAACATGAAGATATTGCAAAAGTCTCACCTTGCAATCGTATTCTTGGCGTACCCCTACTCAGAAACAAATAGCTACAAAGCGCTTTCGAATCAAATGCTGCAGTACCTCTCGCAGTAGGTCTTACTAGGTCTTACACAAGACCAGAGGAAGGGAGGTATATTATAGGCCTAGACCTACGCACACTGTTTTCAAGAAACTTACAGCACCAATAAAATCCACAACGGAAGATGGCAATCGTAATCGTAATCGTAATTGTAATCGTAATCGCACTGAAGACTTCTATGTATAAAGCGCTTCTATAGAGCTGACCACGGGGCACCAGCTTATTCACGAGCGCTGCGTCGAATCAGAGGTGTTGCCCAGAGATGCCAAGCAGCCGTCTGACGATTTCTTCGACTGACAATAGCCACGTCGATCGAGCCACGAGATCGAAGGAGAGGAAGGGGGCTGAGACGTCGTCGCCTTCGCCGCCGTCGTCGGCGAGTGTTGGACCGAAGGCCGCAGGAGGCAGACGTCCGCTCCAAAGACGGAGTGTCGACGATTTTGACGCTAACGGAACAGGCGTCTGAATGAGTAGGACGATCGACCGTACAACAGTGAGTGAGTGAGTGACCCGGCGACCGGCGGCGGCTGGCCTTCGAGAGACGGGCGAACGGGCGGACGGACGGACAGGCGGGTGCATGGGAGAGGGTAGACAGGGGCAGAGGTAGATATGCAGACGGACGGACGGTAATTGGGTTGTTCAATGGAGGACTGGGTGGGGGAGGGAGTGAGGGGTCTTGTTGCGCTGTCGACCTATGTTAATTCGTCTCTGTCTGATTGTTGGCGTGTGCCTCTCTGTGTGGCTGGCTGTTCGTGTGTCTGTCGCTGTCTGTCTCTTTCTGTCTCTCTGTGTCTGTCGGTGTGTGTCTCTCTGTCTCTCTGTGTCTGTCGCTGTCTCTGCCCTATATTTCTGACTCTCTCTAATCTCTGTCTCTTGCAGTCTCTGTCTGATTGACTCTTGTCTGTTTGTGCGTCGCTATGTCTCTGCCTCTGTCTGTGTCTCTGTATGTGTACGTGTGCATACGTGTCTCTATATGTGTCACTGAGTACCTATGTCTTTTTAAGTGTCTGCGTGTGCGTGTGCGTGTGTGTGCGTCTGACAGATATGGCTGTGTCTGCTTCAGTACGTCTGCCTGGCTCTCTGTCTGTCTGCCTATCTGTGTGTGTCTGCCCGTGTGTCTGTGTGTGTGTCTGTCTGTCTGTGTCTGTGTGTTTGTCTGTTTGACTGTTTGTCTGTCTGTCTGTTTTTCTGTCTTTCTGTGTGTGTGTCTATCTATCTGTCTCTGTCTGTGTCTATCTATCTGTCTGTGTCTGTGTTTGTCTGTTTCACTGTTTGTCTGTGTGTCTGTCTGTGTCTCTGTGTGTCTGTCTGTCCGTCCGTCCTTCTGTCTGTATGTCTGTTTGTCTGTGTGTCTGTGTGCCTATGTGTGTGCGCCTGTCTGTCTGTCCGTCCGTCCGTCCGTCCGTCTGTCTCAGTGTCTAATCGTGGCGCTACCCCCAGCAGAGGTTCGCAGGCAGGGCATGAGCAGCGCGTGCCAATCGAATCGACAACTGCGACTGTCATTCGATCCAATGCAAACGCCAATTACTCTTATCTGCCCGGTCGAACTGCATGGTCTACACGTCGAATAAGCCGACGTCCACACACGACCAACGAACAAAACACATACAGATATATTATACTTACATACAGACACAAAGCACACAGAGGCCACGGTCCGTTTAAATATCCAGTCTTTCATGTATTACACGGGAGACCGTTTGCGTTGTAATGGCGACGTACGGTGTGGGCGGGTGTTGTGTTCCTATCAATGTACTCGGCACGCTGTGTAGTGAGCGAGACACCGGCTTTATCTAAGTGCGTACAAAGCTGGCTGTAGTATATCGGGGATTGCTGGCCGGGTTAAGTTCGGACTTGATCGCGTCTTGGATCAGTCTGCAGCGGGTTCGGGTGATCGAGTGATGCCGCCTTGCCACCGATGGGGGATTATTTTAGTATTATTACTTAAATGTATTTATTAATCGCCAATATCTAATGACCGAGCATCGATCAATGGTTCTGGCTGGGCAGTTGTGAGTGAAGGACTCGCTCGGGATCCATACACTATGGCAGTGTAAAAGGAGGTTCGAACCTCTCTGTGTTACCTATCCCACGAAAACAGGGAAATGCTAGTCGTCTTGGTTGGTCGTTGTTAGGGCTGATTTTACCGCCTCGAATAGACAGACTAACAGATAGACAGACTAACATGTAGACAGACAGACAGGCAAACAGTCAGACAGACAGACAGACAGACAGACTAACTGATAGACTAACAGTCAGACAGAATAACATTCAGACAGACAGACAAGCAGACAAGCAGACTGACAAACAGACAGACAGACTAACAGACAGACACACCAGACCGCCGAGGCCAAGTTGTATTACCGTCCCTAACAAATTCCAAAGTGTTAACTGTAACTAATAATATTATATTAATTTATTGCCTTCCCGATCACAGTTTTAAATTTAATTGAATGTTCGATTCGATTTTTAATGTTTAAATTTTAATTTTGCTTTAATTATTAATTCCTGCCGATCTATGGAGTGACTACCGCCCTAGGCCACTGCCTTGTTTATTCCAACAGTAAATCCGCCACTGTTTGTGTTGTGGTTGGCTGCGTTGATGGCGTTGCATGATTAATTAAAGCCCAGGGGTGGACTGGGCCGCCGGGACACCGGGAAGATTCCCGGTGGGCCGCCAGGACCGGTGATATAATAATTTAATCAATTTAGTACAGATGATACAGGTTTTTTTACAAAAAATTGCGGCATCGGTTAACCGGTTTTTAGTTTCGGTTAACCGGTTTGTAAATTAACTGAAAAAGAGCAATGCATACTTACTTACCTACAGTGCTCCGTACAGCCAGCGGCCGCCATGTTAGATAAGAATTTACATCTTCCATTCTACTTCCGGCGTCTTCCACTGAGTTTGTTTTGATAAAATTTCTTTTAAATTTGTTAGTTAGTAATAAGTAATATTAATTAAATAAGATATGTTACGGTTATGAGTGATATAAATCCGAAACGTAAATGTAAAGGTGGTGCGGAGAAAGTAAGAGATAAGAAACTAAAGATTCTTGGTAAAGATGGAGCTAAATGCCGAAATCTAGTCGATTTATTTAAAGCCACTCCAATTCAAACTGAAGACACCAGCTCTCAACAAACACCTTCTGCAAGTAAACAACCCGACACAAATCGAAACGATGAAAACAATCAGCATTCGGTCCAATCAGTCGTGCCAACAAACTTTATTCCCACCTTACATTTAGAAAATGTTACGGAGCCGTCGGAGTTAACTGACAACACAACGCTGGCAGTGGCAGATCTAAATGCCGAGAATGATAGTTCAGAAGAAGTGACAGAAACTTCAGTTATCGATGATAAAAACACCAGTTACTATTTCAAACGTCCTCGACAGAATACTTTACAATCGTTTTTTAAATTTCACCCAATACAACCTAGTGTGAGTGAAACTGATCTACCATTTACAAATGCGTATCGGGTATTTTTCAGAAGCAATGGTATCAATAGGAATTGGGTGTCATACTGTAAAGAATCTAAAGCATTGTTTTGCACAGTATGCTTAGCATATGGCAAGACTGACGATATGAACTCATTCACAACGGGAATGAATTCCTGGAAACATGTGCATCAAAGAATAGAGGAACATGAAAACAGCAAATATCACGAGAAGTGTGTGGAAGCTCATTTAATGTCTGTAAGTGGAAGAGACATTGATAGCATTTTATTCTCTCAGCAAAGTAAACGAAGGTACCAAGAAGTTCAAGAAAAGAGACAAGTGCTGGAAAGAGTAATTGAGATTCTGAAAATGATTGGAAAACGTGGTCTCAGTTATCGGTCAAAAAATGATGCTGCATATACATTAAACGACGATACAATCGATCATGGAAATTTCTTGGAAATATTATTATTAAACAGCAATAATACCATCACAGTGAGTCCGAATAAATTGATTTATAACTTGAGTTGACGCATTCTTAATATTTTATATATAATTATAAATTATATATGCGATTTATCGTTTTTTGTTATTGCATAATGTAATTTGTAAAGTGACCCATGACTTTGGAGGTCACTGGCCCTCGGGTATGCATGAAAAAATGCACAAAGAAAATAAAAGTCATGAAGTTAGGGCCGCTTTTTGTTTTTTTCCCGGGCCGCTTGAACTCCCCAGTCCACCCCTGTTAAAGCCTGCTGATTAATTAATTAAAGCCGTGTTTGTGTGGGTAGTGCATGGGGTAAGCCGTGTCGACGTCCGTGGTAGCGTAGGCTGTGCTTGCCTTGGGTATAAGTGATTTTGGCAGCAGGGTAAGCCGTATTGGTGGTGTGGGGTTAGGTCGTCTTGGTTTGCTATTTGTGGCGGGGTGACCTTCTTGGTGTTACCCTGGTGTAAGCTTCAATCCTGATGGTGCTAGCCGTGAGGCATGTCCTGTTTGTTTTGTAGTAATTCATATTAGCAGTTTGGTAGATAAGTTGGCGGTTTCGTGATATGCCGCAATGTTGTTTCGAAAGACTAATTGGTGCTTTCGAATCCAGTAGAAGTTTTAACGTTGGTATACTGTAGATGACGTTAAATTACAGCAGACTGTAAAACCGCAGAACGGCCATACACATACATACAATCGTCAGTTGTATAGCGCTATTTAGCGGAAGCTAACGTCCCTCCAGACAGCGGAGAACGGCCATCAAAGAAAGATATATAGTCTTCGGCTGTTGACAGCGTGGGAAGCCCAGAAGGCCTTGTCTTACCAGGCAACCGATTCTAGGATGATGGGCCGAAGATTACGGCTTTCCCATGGCATAGAATTTACACGGCAGCGGCGCTTGAGTCTGGCTGGCGCTGCAAACAAAAATTCGGATTCCTAGATAAGTGTGCTTGCTTGTTTATGCCCGTAAGAGTTCGCGCTCGTATAATACTGTGCTGTACACTGTTCAGAAAATGAAGAATGAAGATTGGTTAGAATGGACTGATGCAGTGCTTTCCGATCTTTTTTGGCTACGGAACCCGTTTGATCTTAAATTTGTTGACGCAACCCCCCGAACTAAACAAAACAGTTTCTGATATTTATGCTTCACACGCGCGGCAAACCAGTGTAGGTTTAATTAACAACACAGTTACTGAATAACTGAATTCTCTTTTATCGGGGTATATACAGTTTCAATCCGCATACAGTGACACCGGACACACACTGAGAGGAGACTCACTACTAAGAACTGTCAAGAAAAACTGGAGGGCAGGCGGACAAGAGGAAGACCAAGACAGATGATACCGGACTGGATGATAACAGATGGATCCTGAAAGACTAGGAACCATTTGAAATACATTTTTGCACGGAACCATTGTTTGGGGGTCGGAGTCCAAATTATATTGTAACAACGCATTCAAGCAACACTTTTACCAAATCTCTTCACAGGACGACTTCTTTGTCTTCATGGGCGCCCGGACATACACGTAGGGGCAAGAGGGGCACTTGCCCCTCCCCTCTGGACAATTTACCGCTATGTTCAGGGGGCGGGGGTTCGCTAAGAACAACGAGTCCTACGATTTGTTACGTGTTTGCGAACGCTCCTCCTCCGATCACTCTGGTCATAAATCGTAACACGAAGTGATTGAACTGACTGTAAGTGACTGACCCACTTTGCAAGAGACGACCTAAGCGTAGATAGTAACTCTACGCACGCCTTTTTATCGCCTAAGTCTAGGGTCTACATACATGCACACACACACACATACACACACACGCACACACACACACGTATACACACAAACACACACACAAACACACACACATACACGCGCGCGCACACACACACACACACACACACACACACACACACACACACACACACACACACACACACACACACACACACACACACGCGCGCGCGCGCACACACACACACTATATAGGGGGTCTATATATGCATGTGTGTGTATATGTATAAAGTGTATGTAGATGTATATTAATGCCAAAGTTCGTGGAATGCTTGGAGCATGTGATGGTTTCATCAGAACTACAAAGCGCGATTATCACCTGCCTGCTAGTAAAGATGATAATGATGACGATGACAATAGTGAAGGTGATAATGATGGACTGATGACAATGACTGTGTGAAAACGACATGGCTTGAATCGTTAACACGTCAAGCTTGGACTCTAATACTTGCTAAGTTGACCGTTGATATTTACACATTGCAAGGCCGACGCCTAAACCGTAAATCAGCATAAATCATTTTTCAGATATGTAGCTAACACACTGGACGTACACTGCTAGTGGGACGATCAGATGGTGAGAATAAAGGTTGTCCAACAGCTCTCATATGCCGGTGTTAAGTAAAATGAAGGCGCCAACACGTATCCTCATTGCCACCTCTGAAGATCAGTTTAAGGAACTGCTCTATTTCTTCTTCTTATTCTTATCCTCCTCCTCCAACTTCTTCTCTAATTTACTTTTCTTCTCTAATTTTTTCTTTCTTCCTTTTTCTTATATATACTTTATTTCGCACAAAGCAGAACAGAGAAACTAAGCAAACTAAGCAATTAATTTTTATTAATTAATCTTATTAATTTCTCCTGCTGTCTTCTACTATAATTATTCTTCGTTTTACTCTGTTTTTCTTCTTCTGCGTCTTCTACTTCTTCTTCTTCTTCTTCTTCTTCTTCTTCTTCTTCTTCTTCTTCTTCTTCTTCTTCTTCTTCTTCTTCTTCTTCTTCTTCTTCTTCTTCTTCTTCTTCTTCTTCTTCTTCTTCTTCTTCGTCGTCGTCGTCGTCGTCGTCTTCTTCTCCTCCTCCTCCTCCTCCTCCTCCTCCTTCTTCGATCTGGTGTGCAAGTATACTCAGCGCCGTCATCGTTAAAGGTTAAGCCTGGAGAGCAATTAGTCTTGAGTAGAATATCTGGAATAGGCGCAGCATGAATGCATGAATATCGACTGCAAATGGAGGCATATAATTGCAGAGCACACTCGCCGCTGAATGCAGCTGGTACGTTTGTTAGATTGCAATTGTGTTGTATTGCCAGACAGTTTATGTCTTTTATGAGTACGTGGCTGGTAATAGCATACATTTAGCGCTTTTGAAAGGTTCAAAAGGGTGCTATATAAATGCTCTGATACATGTACATATCACATTCATACATACCGGTCCATATTATGTATACCGGTACACATATATACATGCATGTCAGTACAAAGCTTCTATAATTACTGCCCTCTTGTAAGAGCTTTGTCGCCATATCCCGCTAATAGACTACATTTATTTATTTTATTTATTTATTAAGGTGACTTGTTATAGCGCCCCTTCAAGATTTCTACTCAGAGGCGCTCCCGACTACAGCGCGGACACTGAATCGGAGTTTCACGCCGAAGCGCATGAGCAATTGCGAGTGAAGGACTTGCCCAGGGTCCCTACGCGGCGGCTTGAGGTGGATTCGAACCTGCAACTCTCCGGTTGTAAGGCACCGAACATACCCCTACACCACCGCGCCCCACATGCATACCAACACATATTATACTAGAGCCCTGTGAATCAAAAATTTTCAGTTGAATCGAATCTCGAATCAGAGGTAAAAGTTCGATTTCGAATCGAATCAGCGAGTACCAGTTTGATATTCATGTAGTTTCTACTTGATAGCACAATCATGTAGGCGTTTACCAGAGTAACATATAGTTATCAATATATCAATGTAGGCCTGGTAACTTTTCTGCAGTTTAAAATCATTTGAACTAAGAATTAAGTTAATTAACAGAATTAGAATAACACAAATAAAAATTTCTTTAAATTAAAACCATGTACTAATCATGTTTCGAATCATGACGTCTTTTTCGAATCGAATCGAATACTGCCGTCCGATTCATTTTCAAATCGAATATCGAAGCTTCGCAGGTCCCTAACATATACACACATAAGTACCGACACATACATACATATATACCAGCACATACATACATACATACATACATACATATATACCGTCACATACATATATCAATCAACCAATCAATCTTTTTATCCATAATATTACAACAGTAATATCTACAACATGTAAATTGCAGGGGCCCTACATACATACACACATACATACATACATAAATACATGCATACAGGTACATACATGCCTATAGCTACATATTTTGGTTTGAAAAGCGTATACGTGTATAGCCAACAAAGAAGACATAAATTATATTATTAGAGCTGCCTTTTCAGAAATAAATAAAATTGGACGTACCTCTAACTTTGAATTATAATATGCAGACATAAATACGTCTTTCTAATACGTCTGAACTGGTTAGGTCTGTAGTCCCAATTGCCAGCTACTCGAGACCGTTTACCGTGGACTTGAACGCAGCAACTTCGTGCGTGCATAGACATAATATATGGGTCGTTCTTTGATAATTATGTGATATGATATACGACGTGATATGATATACGGCTCCTTCAAAGCCACTGTTGGAAAGTTATCGTGACATTCTCTGGTCGTAAAACAAATAAGGACGAGCGGTTTTTAGTGTTGGTTTCATGAGGCCGTGCGATCCTAGGTTTAGGGTATAGGGTTCAAAAGTAGATAACTAGACACTTATAATACATTCATGGGGTTGCCATGATTGTCTACATATATGCACGAAACATGTCATATTAATTAAGACTGTAGACAGACATGCGCGTTATGAATTTATTACGCTCTTCTGGCACGTTACTAGATCGGTATACGGTAATACGGTATATTACGGTAATGCAACTGTCTACTTAGAGGAGCTTAGTCGGCCTGTCTCTGTCCTGTCTTGTCTCCTATTTCAGCAAATGCCAGGGTAAGTCTATAGTCGGGAGTTAAAAAGAAGGGAATCCGAGAGAACACGGGAAAAGCCCGAGGAGGGAATCAGTTCAGCAAAAGACGAGTTTCTGCCGAGAGTTTGAGGCCGGAACAGATTTCGCTGAGCGAATGTTTGCCGGAATACAATATGCTACAACTGTTACAGCCGATAACTGTTTTCGATATTTTTCTCCTTCCAAAGTTCAGAAGTGCACACATGACCATACAACAGAAAGTCGACGGCGCTGAGCAATTGAGAGAAAGGATTTGCTCAAGGTCCCTATACTGTACATAGAACGAGAATTCGTCACTTGAGGCTTTAATATTCGTAAATATTCGTGAATATTAGGGCATTTTTAATATTCGTAAATATTCGCAAGTATTGTATTCGTTGATGACGTCACAAACTAATTTAAGACTACTAATTTAAGAATATATGCAGTGGTTTTGTAACTGTTCTTGTTATAATGTCTAATTTTTGGAACTGAATTTTGTGCAATTAATCCCGAATTTTGAAGAATTAAGAATGAAAAGAAATTTAGAAATTTAATATTCGTTGGCCAGTTTTAATATTCGTCAATATTCGTCAATTTCTACAAATCTTAATATTCGTAATATGCGCATACTCGTTCTATGCCTATACACTGTAGCCGTCTCTGTAGAGGCTCGAACCCACACTTTTCGGGCTGTAGGCCGAGCGCTCTAACCAATTGGCCACCGTGCCTGATCAGAGTTCCATAGTCCCATAGGCCATGTTTGTTATTCGCGCAAATACATAAATCTTTATCGCTGAAAGTCAGTGCAAAATATTTATAAAAGTGAGTCGAAGCATCAACAAAATGGCGGAGAGTTGGGCTTTTGAGTAAAAAAAACACTGCCTAGAAGTCTAGAACCAACTAAAAATGAACATTGCCGACTAATCGAATCGCAACCGGAATCGGCGACAAAGCAGGCCAACTATCCGGAATCGGAAATCGGCAAAAAATTCCAATCGGTCACACCCTTTACTCTAAACTAGGCAAGTGCGCGTCCATGAGTTTTGTTAGGTATAGAAACGAAACTGAAGCCACACATTCAGGATTCTGTGTCCTGTGTGATGGCCTATTTTCGGTCTTTTCGTCCAAGAGATTGTGGCAGAAGAATACTGTTGTCTTTAGACTAGACCATCACCAGGTCTCCGCTATAGAAACAATCAATCAATCAATCAATCAATCATTTATTTCTGTAACCATCAGCAGAGTAAACGAACAAATGAAACAATAAGTAAGGCAACGGTTTGACATGTACTGGTTATACGGAGGCCCAGAAGGAATCATGGATCCCGCTAAACAGGAACACCTAAACATGGAAAAATACAGATAGGAAAAGAAAGACAGCCAATAGGCTAGATACTTGAGTGGAATAAGCCTCGGGCCAAAATCAAACTTGTAAACTATAAAGAAACATTAACAAAATAGTATACAATCTTAATTAAAATTGCATTACAGACAAAATCATCTAATTTAAGTCAATTAATTGCATTAACTAGCGTTTTTGAAAATCAAAACCTTAGGCGATGAACGAATTGTTAGAGGGATATTATTCTATATTACAGTACCAGTAGATTTAATAGAGGATACTCGAGTATTAGTGTGAGCATAGTCATGACGATAGGAATGCGAGCCTCTCGTGTTGTAAGATGGATACTGGAAGTACGACAAAAGAAGCCTTTGTACACCAGTGGTAACAAGTCATGATCATAGCGATACATAAATTCCCCGATTTCAGCGATCCTTATGTGTTCAACCCTAATAATCCAAACCCAGAAAATATTTACTTGGTCTCCATTATAGAAACGACTCGATAGATACTTCAGGAGTAGGTTAGTTGATATTTAGATAATGTCTCATTGGTCGCTGCGCATAGACCTTTTAGTGTTCCTGAGAAGTATGCTGTAAAAAAGGCGCTATATAAACTGACGACTACAATACATTAAAAGTGTAGGCCTATTATAGACTATACTGTAGACCTTTGGGCCTACATAGATCCATAGCAACCTAGACAACTCCGGCTGTACAACCCTTGGACAATACAAAGATCAGCTGGCGTAGGCTACGTCTGGCTGTCCGCAAGATGTTAACAAATCAATCTAGTCTCTATGGGTCATTAATGACAAATTAATTATTGTAACCGTGTACGCGTCTTAGCCACTCAAGACTTGAAGCAGCTAGTGATTGAGTAATTTACGACTCCACAATTAATAATAATCTGGACTTCGGCAAAGTGACTCTTTTGTTTAGCGAAGCTGTCATCTCCTCTTTGTAATTATTTCAATACGACAAGCCACAGCGACGAACAGTTAAAGCGCAGATCGGCTCTAATCGAGATCTGTTAAAGCAGGCCTATATACTGTGGCCTTGAACGCATTTTGTCTAGCAGTGAGGCATACTTGGCATAGACAAGCGTGGAATGAAGTCAGATATTTGATCTGGATTTTTTGCCAGCGGGAGGGAGACATAAAACAACGTCTAACCATGGGTAGCACCCAACTCCATTTACCACACAATGTGTGGTAAATACTTGGTAAATACTGACACGCAACAGTTGTGTCTGGTGTCTGCCACCATGACTTACTTTCAAATGGTTGCACTTTTATCTGGGTTACATGCGTGCGTGTGTGTGCTTGTGTGTGTCAGCGTGCGTGTGTGCATTGTTCGTGTGTGTTAGTGCGTTTGTGTGCTCGTACGTTAGCATGCGTGTGCGCGCACTGTGTGTGTATGTTCGCGTGAGTGCGTGCGTGTGTGTGTGCATCTAGATATGTTTGTGTGTGTATCTATGTTTGTGTGCGTGTGCGTGTGTGTCTATGTTCGTGTGTGTTTCCATGTGTGTGTGTGTGTGCGTGTGCATGTGTGTGTGCGTGTGTCTGTGCCTGCGTGTGTGTGACAGTGTGTCTATGTTCGTGTGTGTTTGTGTGCGTGTGAATTTGTGTGTGTGTGTGTGTGTGTGTGTGTGTATGTGTGTGTGTGTATGTGTGTGTGTGTGTGTGTGTGTGTGTGTGTGTGTGTGTGTGTGTGTGTGTGTGTGTGTGTGTGTGTGTGTGTGTGTGTGTGTGTGTGTGTGTGTGTGTGTGTGTGTGTGTGTGTGTGTGTGTGTGTGTGTGTGTGTGTGTGTGTGTGTGTGTGTGTGTGTGTGTGTGTGTGTGTGTGTGTGAGAGAGAGTGACTGGTACTGGTCTGTCTCAGCTTGTAAGTATAATCTGCAACGTACATTGGCGATAAGAGTATATCGGGTTTTCGTCTGTGACATCTCACAGACGCCTGGGCCCCCCCCCCTACGAGTAGGGAGGAGGGCTTCGAATGACGATGACGACGCTGTCGAGACCAATGCATAGGAAGGTATACAATACAATCGAAGGAACACTTGTTGTATAGTTAGAAAAAGATCAATGACTGAAGACCACCTGTTCATCGATACGCAAAAGCACTTCAGAATACGACATTCATGCAGACTTACAACTAACAGCCGTAGTATCATTTATTTATCTTGAATACGTATATATATTATATGTATATATATTATATATATATATATATATATACACACACACGCACACAAACACAAACACACACACTGTGTCCCGATGAAAAGTAGACCGCAAGAAAAAAATTCATAGCTCGGTCAAAACTGTTAGCATTTGTCTGAAATTTTAAAAACAACAACAGTAGCCATATCACCACCAAATCTTAACGCCGTTTGGAAATATTGTTCTGAAGTCGTATAGAATGCTAGAACAATCCTGTCTCTTGATACGTCAATCGACATGCATGAGTCGAGCAAAAACCCAATTTCAACACTCGAAACTTTCCTTAACAATCTCTGGACAACACCTTTGACTTGACGTAGCGCTATTGAATATACTGGTGCCCTGTGCTTAGCTTTAGAGTAGCGCTTCTGAAATTTGAAGATTACGACTACGATTACTATTATAATAATACAGACACTCGCTGAAACGATCCGCGAATGTCAGCCACTATTCTCACCTCATAGTGTCTGCTATAGACCAGACATTGGACTTTTCGTAGTCTAATTCCATTATTCCGGTATAAAAGTAAACACATATTATAATGATTGACCTTATACTTATTGTGTTTTTCCTAAGTAGGTGTTCCTTGAAATTGCTGGCGTGTACGTTACAAGCCTAGGAAACCGTTATGCCTAAATGTCGATACAGACAATTATTGGTGTTAACTTTGTAAATAGACCCATATCGTTGGACCTGCCTTTTATACATACATGTAGTATTATCAATCAATCAATCAAATCTCTTTTATTGAAGCCAAATGAAAAACACATAACATTTCAGCATAAAGTATCAGGATTGGCCGCAAGAGGAGTCCCAAAAGGGATCAAGATCCCGCTAACTAGGGACACCTAGAACAACATTTCAGAAATATGAATTAGCTAAATCCTTGATAAACAGTGCAACATCAAGTTTCGTACAGCAGTGCAAACAGTATAGTACATATTACACAGTAAATGATTAACTCGATTCAAAACACTATGAAAATATAAAGAAAAACCGAAAACCTTAACTAACAGTGAAAAAGAATATCCGGCAGGGTAGGTTATAGCTAATTTCCATTAATCAGGTAGGCATGCAGCATTTTTTTTATATATATACATGTATAAATATATATATATATATTCATATATAAACGTATATATATACATAGTAGCAGATACATGCATCAATATATATGCATATGCATATACATACATAGACCTATACATAGTACTATTTGTATACATAGTACTATAGGCATATATCTATACGCCTGCCCTCGGCTTTTGAGACAGCGGAAGTAGACGCTCCCGAACGATGTGGATTTTTATGTCTTCACAAATTTTACACCAGGTTGATTGCCTCTTTTTATTGTCGATAGGCGGCGGACGCTTTATAGTTGACGCAGACGGTAGAATCCCGGGATTTAATGGTCGCTGATGGCGCTGTATTAAGACGAACGATCGGTTACTGAGGCCGACTGGTTCCCTGTCCGAGTTCGGTGCGATGTTTTTATGATCTGAAAACGTCGGCGTTAAGTCTGATTTAGAAGTCTACAGCGACCGAGATGCGCTTGTGTAGATGACGGAATTAACGTTACGAACGGGATCATGGGTCTATGAATAGAATGAGGTTTAATTATCTGACGCTAGGTGGATTTGTTGCTTGAGTTGCCGTGTTTTGCAGGCGCCTTTTCGATGGGGTTAATCTCGTGTCTTTGGCGAAGGGTCTTTGAGTAGGCCTACGTGGGCAGGCTATTATTGCTAAGGGGCTTCGATGGCCCTGGGCGGATCAGACCTCCTGGAATATTTGGCCTACTAAGCGCTACTTGATCGTGAATATAATTAAGTCGTTCGTAATGGTCATAAGCTTAGGTATAGGCCTACGAACAAACGTGTGCATAGGTATAGGTTAAGGTTGATAATTATTTCGTCCCAAATTAGACCTAGTTAGCCTACTTTTGTGCTACAGACGCTTTTCACCAATAGCCTATCTAGTATTATAAACGTTTCCAGTGGTTGTACAATGACAACAACATTCATATTACAGATTATATCAGATATAATTTTTTTTATAATTTATCTACCTTAGTTGTAGTTCTGTTGGCTGAGGTTTGCTCATACAACTTTGAAACACTGCTGGGCCACTGCTGACTGAGCGTGTAATAAGTGCCTAAAATAAGTAAATAATAAATAACAATAGGCCTATAGGGCCTAGGCCTAATAGGTAAATAAATAATAAATAACAATATAGGTCTAAACGGAAATATTAGGCCTAATAGTACACAAAGTTCCTATTCTTCTTGCGCAAAGAAATGCTATTGCGATTACATTAGTAGCTAATAGTAATACACTAAATATTACATGTACGTGTAGAGTTGCTATGGTTTCATATACTCGAAATAATAACTGCCGACGGTGCTGCCACGCTGCGAATACCATGGAAATAAATACGTCGAAACCAACACGAGTTGTAAAGCTTGTGAAATCGGTTTCAGAGACTAAATTGTAAGGAAGGTGCAATGGAACAACAACAGAAGCTCAACAAAGAAGTTTACGAGGTTAACAACTTCGAATTAAATTTCGACGGCTACGCAATTTATTTTCCAAGCAATTCTGCCATTGTTACGGTGTGTTTAACGTTGTGTCAGGATGGCCGAGTGGTCTAAGGCGCCAGACTCAAGGCGAAGAGCCTTGCCTGAACGGGTTCGAATCCCGCCGGGTTGTGAGTGTTCTGGTCCACGTATGTGGGCGTGGGTTCAAATCCCACTTCTGACAAATTTGTTTTGATCTTATTGCTTTTGACGTTCCTAACTTCCTGTATTAAATAAGCTCGCGCAATGACTTTTTATGGGCAAGTCCTTGTTGCTCCTATAAGGTGTATGTCTACATTTATACGCATATCTCTAGTGAGTATACGCCTAAGACCAGTATATATGTACAGAAAATAACTCATGGCTAATGAAATCGTAAACGAATACAGCATAGGCTATATATACATGTACGCAGGCGCGTAACTAGCATTACGCAATTACGCAACTGCGTAAAGATTTTAGCAGCTCTCAAAATTTTTTAACCGTTTAGATTACTTTTTGACATTCTATATTACTATTATTCGTTGAATTTCTAATGTGCAGACGTTATTACTGTACAGTCAGTAAAACATTTCCATTCGCCGACATAGTGAAGACTCTGCAAATTTCGTGGCACTTCTGAAATTTCGATCACAGACCGACACTATAGATTAAATCATCGTAAGCTAATGTCATCTGGTCCACGCAAAACCCAGTACATAAGTCCGTTGATTAAAAAATCAGCTGATCCACCTGTGTGGCCTGTGAGTTCGAGACATTATTGTGGCAGAATGTCGTGCGGCTAGGTTGTACACTTTATTGTTTGATGCGAGCACAGAACAGATATCGGTCAGCTTATACGATATGTTGATAGCGTGAACAACCCGGTTCTCAGCATGTGGCAAAAGAACAATTTATAGGGCCTAACTGTCATCCCAAGTTTTCCAAACGCTTGACACCACTGGCGAAACTATTGCGACACTCGTAAAGCAGCAGCTTTATGAAGTTGGTTTCTGTATATGTTAAGGCAGTGCTGTCCAACCCGCGGCCCGCGGGCCGCATGCGGCCCGCGGGCTGATTCTAAGTGGCCCGCCAGAGCTCGCTAAATATTTGCAATTTCTGTAAGAATTAAGTAAAAGACAAAGTCACTGGTCTACTTGCGTAGCTATTCGTTCATATCTTGGTTTATCATTTGACAATGTGAACACTAAATCCAGTTCATACGACGCATTAAGCTTGTTGACATTTTTAAAACGTAGTCTACGGATCTCAACATGAGCGGGAACCAACAAAATCAAATAATTATAGGTCTTCTAATATTACAGCTATCGCCATCCATCGAATGATAAGAAGAAATAACCAGTAAGCAAAACACGCGAGCCACGGGTGATTAAAATGAAAGTATTAAAACAAACATACCCTGTTGAAAGTAATTAAACCGGAAGCGGATGTCTAGGACTCTGCTGTGCACATGTTTTGTAATAGTAATGACTATACGACAGCCATTCATAAAATATAGTTATTTCTAACATTCTAAAAAATGACAGTTAAATCGCGCGAAGCGAAAAACGGAAAGTTACGGAATGAAAATCGTACATGTACGTTTACTATAAAGCGTCATGGGAACTGGAAAGGCGTAAATATGATTATGATTAGCCTATCCATCGCGCGCCAATCCCAATATGTCGCTAAGGAATTTATAATACAGTGCTCGTCTTAAACACCTTTACCACGCATTGCGGCAATCTTTCGACGCTATAAATTCAGCAAATACGTTTAATATCCAAATTTAGTCAAAAGTGAGCAGAAAACTATCATTAGAACCGTTGAAATTGGATTTCTGTGCTCCTTTTTTAGAGACATTCCCCTGTTGCTCTTCGTTGAAAATTCATTCACGTGTGATACTTGTGACGTAGCCACAAAATATGCAGTTATTGAGAGGAGATGGAGGTGCAGTGCAGCTTGAAATAATTGAAATGCAACATAACATGGCTCTTCGTTACAAACGCAAGGATACGCCGCCAATTGAGTATGGAAATGTTGTAAAAAAAGTATTGACGATATTTGGAAGCACCTACGTCTGTGGAGTTGGATTTTCTGCTATGACAATGTCAAGTAAAAAACAATATTCTTTGACTGATGAACATTTAGAAAATCTAATGAGGGCAGAAGTTACTTAATACCAACCGCATAAAAAAATTTGCAAGCGCAATTCAAAGCCAAATATCTCACCAAAAAGGTGCTTGGGCATTAATTTTTATTACTAAACTATTGTAAAGCATGCCTTACATTCCATAAATACAACATTCATCATTATTATTCCATAATTAATTTTAATACAGTTAATAGGCTATATAATTTTCAATAAATTTTAGTAGTTTCTTCTGAGTTTAATGGTGCGGCCCTCGGCTTCAAGAATAACTTCTTTGGTGGCCCGCGGGGTCAAAAAGGTTGGACAGCACTGTGTTAAGGTATCTTGATAAGGACAATTCGCTGCCGACTTTTCAATCTGGTTTTCGTAAGGGCCACTCCACGGAGACCCTGTTAGTTCGCCTCCCCTCTGATATCTATGGGGCTATTGATACGTCACAGGTCATCCTCTTAGCATTATTTGCTGTCAGCACGGCGTTTGACACCGTCGATCACGATATCATTTTTAGGCGCCTATCTACCTCGTTTGGCCTTTCTGGTAACTTTCTTGACTGGATTGTTTCCTACCTCCATCACCGTTCCTTCTCTGCGGTCTACGTGTCTACTAGGACTCCATGTGTTCCTGTCCCGTTTGGCCTGCCCCAGGAATCTGTGCTGGGCCCTCTTCTCTAATTATATTATTTATACTGCTGATACTGGTCCTCTCCTGGCCTCTTGCTGAGCCTTGCTCTGTGCTGAACCAATCTTATGCGGGTAACCTGCAGGCGTTTTTGCGCTGTCCTGCGTCAGCAGCCATTACCGAAGCCCGGGCCGTGAACCGGGCAATGGAGGCTCTCGAGGCCTGGATGTCCTCCAATCGCCTGCGGCTAAACTCATCTAAGACCCAGTTCATTTGGCTTGGCACGCGCCAGCAGCTCGCCAAAATTGATTTGGAGGCCCTTGCCCAGGAGTTCCCGCAGATTACTTTGTCACAGTGGCAAAGAAATTAATTAATTGATAAATCCAGGCAGGCTATCAACTTTATAAAATAAAATTATAGGCGTGTATGTAATGAGATCGACGATCGTCATGAAAACTGCAATCTCTTAGAGAAAATAACATATCCAAAATTAAGTGGCCAAGGGCAGCATTTTGGGTCGTCGCCCCGGGCGGCATTTCAGCTCCGTACGCCATTGCTTTCTCATCCTTTGTCCGGGACCTTGGTGTCACATTAGACGAAGAACTAACGTTCACGCGGCATATCAGCCTGCAATGCCGCGATTGTGTATACCAGCTGCGTCAGCTTAGAGAGGTCTTCCGTTCCTTAACCTTTAATGCTGCCTTAATGCTAATCCAATGCTTTGTTGTTTCCCGTCTTGATTATTGCAGCGCCCTCTGCGTGGGTTTTCCGGCGACTCGGGTTGGGTGCTTGGTTCGGGTCTTACGCTCGGCGGCACGCTATATTGGTTGCATCCCAAGATTCCGCCATGTTACTGACTATATGCGGGATGTCTTGCATTGGCTTCCTTTCCCACAGTGGATCGCTTACCGGATCTCTTCCTTGGTCTGGCGCTGATGTGGTCTCTGTTTATCTACAGGAGCACCACCCTCAGCATCCAGCACCGTGGTTCTCCTCGCTCTTCTAGGCAGGCTGAGGTTCTTGTCTCCCGGTCGCGGACTTCTATTCTGCAGCGCCGTGCTTTTTCTGTTGCTGGCCTGCAATCTGGAATGGGCTTCCTTTGGCACTACGCCTAATGCCGAGAGCCCTTCAGATCACGTTCTATTCTAACTTCAAGACTGTTCGGACTTCGGAGTTGGGTCGGGTGCGCTCCTAAGTAGATAATCTTGAAGGGGCGCTATGTAAATCTCTGTAATGAATGAATGAATCATAATTTGCCAAAGAGCTGATGTAAAATGTTATTTCTTTTAACCAAAAAGATTGTCTCCAAAATGGACCCTTACAAACCAACAAATAAATTTATTTTCTTATGCTTTAGTTAATTGCTTTGATGAGTCTGTCTGTTTCTAGTCTAATTTGGTTGCTGGGACTTTGCAGCTGAACCCATTTTAAAATCAAATTATGAAATTATAATTATAATTTTCCAAAGAACTTATGTAAAATGTTATTACTTTGAATCAAAAGTTGGTCTCCAAAATGCACTATTACAAACCCCTAAATGAAAATTTTTCTTACGCTGGGGAGAGGGCACAGCCCCCTCCCCAGACCCCTCCCCTCACAGTTCTTCAAAACTGCGTAATTTTATGGAAGACCTGGTTACGCCACTGCATGTACGTCAGTAACGTTTTAATCTTCGGTCAAGTGCAAAACGGTAAAATCGACTTCATAGTCCCTGGCAGCCACGCTGTGTCGCTAACATCGGAACTATTATTCTCGATAGCTGGAAAACTAAACAAATGAGTTAACATTGTACACCCTTTAACGATTCATTTAGATACTTTTCAAACGCCTTATTTTCTAAACGTTGATCAATTGCATTTGATCACAAACAAATAATCGGGTCTGTAAGTAATCTATAGCTATTAGATCAATGCCAAAGCCCTGGTGGCGAAAAGATGTCGATAAACGTTAGATTACGCAATGGTCTTGTTGGACACCTTTTAAACGTTGCTGCTGACGCTATATAATTATTTAATAAGCTATGATAGGATAAATTTAACAAACGGCGTATAGGTTAAGAGATTTGCTCTTTCGACGTCAACGGCCTTTGATGCCATCAGATCTTAAATTTTAAAAGTAATCAAGCTGCTCAAATTAGCCTAGCTCATTTTTCACGGGTGAAAACTGTTCAGTAGGCTAATTTTTCGTGGCGACGTCAATAACCTTTAAACAATGAGCTTTCGTTAACCTATTCGATACAATCCAATCGCTCAAATTAGTGCACGCGCTGGACACTCTTAACAAAAAACTCTCTAATCGATGTCAACAGCCTTTGATGCGATAAGGTGTCATTAAACTGTTGCGATCCAGTCACCAGTAAGTTGTAACTCCGCCACCGCTAACAATTGACCTGAAATACCAGACTGGAGACTAATATCGACGCCTTGTTTGTGTCAAACAGAAGACAAAAGGATGACGTCACACATAATTATGACACAATAAAGCACACAGATGATAAGATCGGTACAATAATAATAATATTATTATTATTAGGCCTATTATATTGATAATGACGACAACGACGACAATGACGAGAATGACGATGAGGAATAAGAAGAAGAAGATATTTAAATAAGAAGAAGATGATGATGATGATGACGATTATGATGATAATGACGATGATGACGATGATGGTGATGATGATGATGATGATGATGATGATGATGATGATGATGATGATGATGATGATGACGATGATGGTGGTGGTGATGATGATGATGATGATGATGGTGATGACGATGATGATGATCATCATCATCATCACAGATGCGATAACAGATGATGGTGATGATGACGACGATGTCAGATGATGATGGCAATGGTGGTGATGATGATGGTGACGACGACGATGGTGATAATGATGGTGATGACATGTCTCTATGCCTATATTCTTCATGCGTCCAGTCCAGCAACCTGAGAGCATTCATAACATGAGGTTGACGATCTAGCATCGTCAGTCTCCAGATGTCGTTATGAACCTAGTACACCTGCACTTGAAACAGTGTAGAATTTCTGTCTGTATGTTAACTAGCGCTATTTTAAACTGTCAGTTTTGCTGAAGCTGCCTGGGAAGGATTTGAATCCCACGATTGTGGGCATGGCTACAAATCCAACTCCTGACGAAACAAACCCCTTTTGTTTATAATCATTGAGATGATTTCTTCAGTTCAAACGAGGTTTATGCCAGCAAGAAATCCTCAGGACGTTGACTTGAAGTTCGGCTGATGGAATGAAATCACGTCTAGGCCTACTTGAAGTTACTGTTCTGGTTTCGTCATACGAACTTTAGGCGATAGTGCTGCCTCTAGCGAATATCAACCAAACAAGTCAAAGCAGATTTTTACTTAAATACATCTAATTGATTTACTTTACATGTAGGTACCTGTAGAAAGACAAGCGTGTCGGTATTTCAAGTCACGACATTTCCAGGAGTGCTATCTTACGCTTGAAACGTGCACCGACTGAGCTTAGAGTACCAATTGGAATAACAACGTTCTTAGCGTGTGTCAGGATGGCCGAGCGGTCTAAGGCGCCAGACTCAAGGTTTAGAGCCTTACCTGAACGGGTTCGAACCCCGTCGGGTCGAGTGTTCTGGTCCACGTATGTGGGCGCGGGTTCAAATCCCGCTTCTGACAAATTGTTTTATTAGTGGTAGCGAATTTGTTGTCTTCTTCGAAGAGCAAAGGTCGTTGTGCGAAAAGTTGTGAATATACAAATATGGTAATTTCAGAGGTTAAGAATATTGGCTCTCATAATTAAGTGTTAGAGATAATTAATACCATTGATATCACAAATGGCTATGTATATGTGTGATAGGTTTAACTTGTACAATGCAGTTAGTTAACGTGAGCTAGTGAAACAATAGTTTCCGAGGTAATTAGTGGATTGCATGTCACGTGAGCAGTGTTAGCCCTTGCGTGCCACTATACGTAGTTCATTATCGTTCTTACCACATCACGTGCAATTTGGTGGTGTCTTCAGCCCCGCTGAGGCGCTGCGCTGTTTTTGTGGTCTGTGCGTCTTTGATGTGAACCCTGGCGACGTTGCAATAGTTTTGCCAATTCTCGAAGTTTGCTCACATGTAACGGGCAGTGATTGTTTTAGGCGTGTAGCGATCGAAGTATCGGGGGTTTCTTTGTTGGACTTTTATAAGGGGATGTTATAAACATGTTCGTAAATGTGAATTTGCGTGAGATTTTTACGACGCCTTTGGCGTTTTGGCAAAAGTCTTTATTATCTGGCACTGCAGCGGATAATAATGTGACCATTCGGAATTTCTCAACACCTGTAGTTTGTTGATGAAGTGATTGACGGCGTGGATTTCACCGCTTGGCCAGGTATGCTACACGTAGAATAGGTACGTCACGCACCACTGCGTAGCCTACAAAACGTGTTTTTAAAGCTGAGAGTTAGTTAAGTTGGTGTCATTTTCGGTCGTACAATGCTGCATTCCAGTAAGGGTAGGTGTCAGTGAATTTGACTTAATCATATAAAGCTAATGCAATGTATTTGTTGTTTCTAAATATATTTTGAAATCGGAGAAAGGCTCCGTGGATTATAATTATTAAACTTAAATTACATAGATCACGCGAAATATGCAGAATATGAGTAGATTAGAAGCAGAACTTGGCATTCAAAGAGACCTGCATATTCAGGCCAAGTAGGCTATATTAGTTCTTTCAAGGTCACCCAGTCCTGCTTGCCCCTCAGTTCAAAATCATCATCATCATCATCATCATCATCATCATCATCATCATCATCATCATCATCATCATCATCATCATCATCATCATCATCATCATCATCATCATCATCATCATCATCATCATCATCATCATCATCATCATCATCATCATCATCATCATCATCATCATCATCATCATCATCATCATCATCATCATCATCATCATCATCATCATCATCATCATCATCATCATCATCATCATCATCATCATCATCATCATCATCATCATCATCATCATCATCATCATCATCATCATCATCATCATCATCATCATCATCATCATCATCATCATCATCATCATCATCATCATCATCAGTTCCTGATGCAGCCATTTGGCTGCGATTGGTACGAATAAATGGTCTCCATCGTCATCGTTTATTTGTCATGTCCAGTGCTCCCCTTAGTGTTAGTCCAAGTGATTGGTCGTATGACATTGTCCTCGTTATCTATCCAGCGTAGTCTTGGTATGCCTTTGTTTCTTTTTCCTTCGAATCATGCAAGTAGTGCATTGTGTGGGATTCGGTCAACTGGAATTCTTTCTACATGTCCAAACCATTGGAGTCTTCGTTGAACGACTTTGTCTAGCGGAGTTGTTTTGATACCTAACGAATGTCGTCAGTTCAACGATCGTATGAATCAGATCGTATGAATCACTGAGCGACCACATTTCAGCGAAAGCTTGTAAACAACTATACCCCTCTTACCTTCCCCCTTCAATCGAAAGTTCTCGTGTGAAGCATAGGCGACCCTGTTCTACATATGGCCATGTCTGAAGTCGACTAGACTACCCTTGTTATTATCTTATCTAATGAAAAAGTCCTCCAGCTATCATATCAGCTGAGTTCGGTTGCCAAGATAAACAGTGAGTGGAACTGCAAATTCGAATTCTGGCATTGGTGGTGGTGGCTGGGCGAAGGTTGCGGCGGTGGGAGGTGGTGGTGGTGGTTTCGAAGGTGGTGGCGATGGTGGTGGTAGTGGTGGGATGGTGATGTTGGCGGTGGTGGCGAAGGTGCTGGTGGGGGTGGTGGTGGTTGTGGCGGCGGCGATTTTTTGGTGGTGGTGGTTGTGGCGGCGATTTTGTGGTGGTGGTGTTGGTGTTGGAGGTAGAGACTAGCGATTGTAAGTATGGTGAGGATGACGATGAGGATAATGACTACAGTGATAATTACGAGGGTGATGATTATGGATGATGACAGCTGTCGGATGATAACGTAAAGTATCCCAGTGGAAGGTATCAGTGTAAACAGTTTCACTCTAATATCATTCCAGGATGATCTCAACATGAATCCTAAAATTCGTTTACTTTCCCTAATTATCAAAGACACGGTGCCTGGTAACTGTCGGATGAGATAAGACGAAGAAGAGCAGTCCCTTAAACTAGACCTGAGGCAGCCATGGGTATGAAGTGTTAGCGACTTCATTTTCTTAGCCTCTGCATATGAGGGCGGGTGGCCAATCCTCTCCCTTGCCATCTCATCTTCCCACCGACGGTGTACGGTCACTGCGGTCAGTGTACTCATTATAGCTGAGTTGGCTAGGGTATGCAGATGGAGCAGAAATGTCGAACCAAATTTTCTGTCCTGGCGGGGATTTGAACCCCCGACCTCTCGATTGACAGTCCAGCGCGCTAACCACTATACTATCGAGCACCCTGTCGGATGAGAGATGTGACTGAAAACGTACGACTTCCATTGGTATACAGGGTACATCACGTCCTCTGCAGTCGACTGTTCTACGTGGCCAGCTGCCCAGGCCCCCGAGATCCTGTTAGCTTCTTATCTCATAAACAAAGCCCTTCTATGTACTGATGTGAAGGCTATAGCTGCTTATTTCGGAGTTCATTGCCTTCGGTTGACGATATATAACTGCCTCATGGGGGGGGGAGTCGCTCCGTGCTATTACTTACAGATGGGGTTTCCAGATGTCCGGCAAAAGGAGTAGGCTACATGTCCTCCTTTTTGGCCTCAAGTCCTCTGTCTCGCAGGCAAAGCTAAAAAACCTGGAAAATGTCCGGGTTTTGTAAGTTTGTTTTATTGGGTTATTGGCTATTATTTCACGGAAGTTTTTAACAACTTTACACGCGCATGTTGTCCGTAAGTTCCCCTCGGGCTCTACCAGGCTATCAGTCTCATCTACTTACTTATTTATTTTTATTGCAGCTCTATGTTCTAGTTCATGATCTGAATAATGTTACAATGTACATGTATATATATGCATGGACTGTCTATGAGATTCTATGGTCAAAGTGCTAATTTTATTTCATACAGCTTTCCAATGTGACTTCGTTTCTTGGTTACTTATTAGAAGACCCTCTGACTCCGGAGTCCGGAGTGAAACATTCAGTGCGTCCTCCTTTGTCCTTCTTTCCGGCTTTCTGTGTCCTCCTTAGGCTATGCATGTATCTGGCAATCCTATACTTAGCAGAACATACATGCAGCTCTGTTTTGAATGAAAGTACATTTCTATTAAAGTACGTAGGCGTAGGTTGCCTGACACTGCATTGAATGAGTCTTAGTTGTGGTAGTTGAATTTACGACCATCCGAGTCTTTAGTATAAGATGGGTGTTGAATAATTATATATAATGTATACATGTATTCTTATATTCTTATATATATATTCTTATATTCTTATATATACATATATATTCTTATATTCTTATATATAGGCCTATCTTCTTATATTTATTTATATATATCTATATCTACATGTATATATATTTATATATTATAGGGTTTTCTTTGTGACATATACGTGTCTTCAAAGTTGCCCCGCGTGTAATATAGAGGGTTGTTTACCAAGAAAATGCTTCTGTCGTGCAGTGGTGCAGCCTTGCTCCATTTCTATTGCTCTCTGCAGCGGTGAGCATATATGTACAGTCTTTAAGCAAATAGTCTTAACACTTTAACGACGAGCTGCATTGGTTTCCCATTTGCTTTTAGTACACTCTTGGCGTTAGAGTGTTAAACTCTGCGGCGTCTGTATACGGTATACCGGCATCTCATGGTTGACGTCGCCGTTGACGTTAACCCTAGAGTATATATACCTCACTTCACTGTTGACGGACATAACTCAAGAGGCGATTTGATGAATCCAACCGTTTAACGACGTCTTCTGCTAACAAAGGACGTTGAGTTGACTTCAGCAGAAAAAAATTGTTTGAACTGTTCTCACCGTTAGTAGGACATATAATACAGCCTTATTTGCATTTAACTTAGCGATTTATTGATCTATAAGTTGTTGTTTAACGATGCTGTGTCCGGTGGTTAAATTCAGCCAGATCCCACCGGATCTCAGATCCGGCACCTCGGATTTGAGATCCGCCACCTGAACTATGAGATCCGCCTCCAAAAAGTGTATATCCGTTAACTATAGATATGTTTCTGTTACAATAATCGACCAATATCGGACCATAATTATATGCACCCTGTTTCTCATATTTTTTCTGAATAGCAAAGAGCGAATATATTGATTGGCCGCCAGATAAGTTTAGATTTGTACAGATTTGGAGATCCGCCACCTGTGGATGAACAATTTAACCAATGGCTGTATCATAATAATTGACGTCGCCCTCCTCCTTTATCCAGGCTTGGGACTGACCCCCAAAGTATGGGCAGCGCAGTGGCGGCGCCACACCAGTGCCAGCCAGGGCAAATGCTCTGGTAAAAAAAGCCTTTGCCCTGGTCGTCGTTGCCCTGTCAGAATTTGTGCCCTGCGCAGAATTTATTTGGGGCATAAATCGCCCCTGCTCTGGTTACTTGTATGACTGCCCTGACTATGCCATGGCTACAAAAACTATCTGGCGCCGCCTCTGGGGCAGCGGCGGAGTAACTTGACGATTCAAGTTGGTGCTTTTACGGGAGACTACAATTTCGATTGCTACTCTCCAAAGACTCCAATTAACTATCCGTCGGACTCTATTATTTTCGCCTCGCAACTTGTCTTTAGTCAACACCATTGTTAGAATAAAATCTCAAAGAAATTATTTATGCCATCTTTTAGGAGTCTGTTAGAGAATGCTGAGCTATCAGTCAGTTCCGACTAACATGCAGGACGAAAATGGGTTCGCCAGTCCGGGCGTCATAACGCCTTCAAACTCATCATTGTTCGAAGATGAGGAGTTCAGCGTTGTGACGTTCAAGAAGAACCACGTCCGTGACAGGAAGCAGAAGTTATTGCCACAGGTGTCCGATGACAAGGAATCTTCGGTTGACGGAGAGTCCTTGGTTAGAATTATTCTTTGTCTCAGAATTGATTACCTTTGGAATAATTTTCGTCATTTTCTATTGTCTTTTTTGTTGTTAAATTGTGTTTTGCATGCTTCTGCGGTTTCAGGCTTTTTGGTATAACTAAAGACGGCTTTTATAATCTGATCCCATAGTAGCCTATATATGATGTAGGTCTATGCTTGTTATGCATGTATGTATATATGTATGTATGTATGTAAGTATGTATGTATGCATGTATATATGCATGTATGTATGCATGTATATATGCATGTATGTATGCATGCATGTATGTATGAATGTATGTACGTTTGTATGTATGTATGCATGTATGTATGTATGTATGTATGTAAGTATGTATGTATGTATGTATGTATGTATGTATGTATGTATGTATGTATGAATGTATGTATGTGTGTGTGTATGTATGTATGTATGTATGTATGTATGTATGTATGTATGTATGTATGTATGTATGTATGTATGTGTATGTATGTATGTATGTATGTATGTATGTATGTATGTATGTATGTATGTATGTATGTATGTATGTATGTATGTATGTATGTATGTATGTATGTATGTATGTATGTATCCATGTGCAAGTTTATGCTTGTTTGTATGTGTGTGTATGTATGTGTGTGTATGTATGCATATGTGTGCATATCTGTATGCTTGAATCTGGATATTTATACAGTGACTTTCAGTGATCTTCACAATATATCATGTATGCTTCTGCTGGCACCCTCATCAACTGTACAATTGGATAATTGAAACCAAAAACAATGGGTTTAATTTCCGCTATTGTTACAACAACGCTATAGTATTGTTTAGGGGTCGGGTCTATAGGCCCACTCAACGTTATTACAACAATTTCAAAACTTAACCCTAGGGCTACCAAGCTTTTTTTGTAACACGGACTACCAAGGGGGGGTGGTTACCACCCCCTGGATTTCGTGTTTGGTTTTACATATCATAACTTGTAATATAGCATTGGATTCAGCATTCATTTCTGCACAGAATGGTGTATTTAGTTGTACATTATGTGAATGCATCTCGAAATTACATCACTTTTAACAACGGGACCCATTAATTAGCAATATTGTATATTATTGCGTACATTTTGTACTTTTTGGATAAACAAATATAAGATTATGTGTGTTTTGAAACTAATCTATGTATAAAAGATACACAAAATCATCCCTACACATGTTTATATAGTATAAATGTACATCCATACATATATATCCATACATATATATCGGTTTACGTTATAACGCTGTATTCAGCCATTTTCACACAGATTACGCGTATTATTATTTATTTTGATCACTTCCGGTATTCAAAAGACAAAGATGTAGGTATGCAAATGAAGCCCTCCATTCCCTCTAAAGAATGGTATCTTTGTTTCTCTTCCAGGAAGACAAATGAATACGCTACAGACAAAAACTAAGGGGGAGTCCTTCCATTCAGCCATTTTTCACGCATGTTACGCGTATTATAATTTATTTTGAGCACTTCCGGTTGTCTCAGGTCAACTCAGTGACCATAGAAATGTAGCCCCACATTCCCTCTATAGAATGGTATAATTTGTGTCTCTTAATATTAAATGACGGATAAGATATAGTCAAAAATCTAGGGGGGGGTGGTATCCACCCCCTGGTACCTCGGGTATATTGGGTATAACTTTTGAACGGTGTGAGATATCATCTCACATTTTACCTCAAAACGTGTGCAAATGAACCCCTACAGCTACCTAAAAGGTCAAATTTTTATTCCATACGGAAAAAGTTTGAGATGAAAAAAACCTAGGGGGGTGGCAACCACCCCCCCCCCCTTGGTAGCCCGAGGGTTAAAGCGGCCCACTCCGAAAATAGGCTTTTCCAATATGCAGATGATACTTATCTGCTGGTAGGCTACCCTCATCAAACAGTGCCACAGTTTCAAAAGAACTCGACCATGTGTCCCAATGGGCGGAAACATGTAATCTTAGACTAAATAAGAAAAAAGACAGCTGAGATGGTGATCAGACGACCGAGGGGGCGTGCAGGGTATGACTTTGTTCCGGATGTCACCCCGGGATTGACTAGGGTCTCAGGGCTGAATATCCTATAGGGGTTAGGCTTACGTTTACAGAAGTTCTCAGCCTTGAGGCGCATATATCTTACACTGACTTTGTATCACCGTGGTTGGACTGGGAGCGCCTCTGAGTATATAGGCTTCTTGAAGGGGCGCTATATAAATTCCTGAAATGAATTAATGAATTAATGCTGTAAGGCAAGACAATCAATGTATGCCATACGCATTCTCGTTGCGCGTGGCCTCACGGGTCCGAAGCTTTATGATGTAGTACGTGCAACAACAGTCACTGTGGTTCGTTTACTCTATGCTGCCCCGGCATGGTGGCGGTTTGCGGGACAACAGGATAGTAGCCGATTCCAGTCAGTAAGAAGTTTAAGAACTAAGCTAATCCGCTCCGGTACAGTGTTTAATCTAGACGTCTCTGGGGGGGTAAAGTTCCCCCAGGATCGAGTTTTCCCCCCAGAAAAATTAAAGAGATGAAATTTTTGCCCGAAGAAAAATTAAAGACATGTAATTTTGGAGAATATTGTCTTGGAAAACTGTCGATACTACCCCCCTCGAAAATTCTTCTTGAAAATGTCTTGTTACTACCCCCTCGAATATTGGTTGTAAAATTATTGTTACTACCCTCGAAAATCCTTCGAAAACTGTCGTTACTACCCCCCTCGAAAATCCTTGTGGAAAACTCTGGTTACTACCCCCTCGAAAATTCCATGAAAATTTTTTGAAGTCTTGTACTTGGTAAAACTCGTCACTACCCCCCGGTCGTCAACTTTTATAATAAGCTGGATACCCCCAGAACCCTAAATTCCCCCCCGACAGCAAGGGGACTAGATTAAACACTGGCTCCGGTACCTTCCTGACGACTACACAACATTTGATCGACTTTGTATTGAAGCTGATGCCGGTCTTTTCTCTGCGGTCCTGATGAACCAGGGCCACTTACTGCATAGTTTACTTCCACCACAAAGCCCCAGCAACATACCCTGCGACCGCGATCTCACGACCATTGTGTAACTCTTGCAGATTATCTACAGCGCAAGACGTTTATAGTTAGAATGCTGTACTCACAGTTGATTGCTATTAAGATGTGTATCATCATATATATACTCCAGAGCGCGGATATGCAAGTGGTTAAATAAAGAATATACTTACTTACTTACTTACGTTTCTACATATGTATGCATGTATCATCATCAGCATCATGATCACCAGCATCACCATCATCGGCATTATCATCATTATCATCTTGTCTTCATCATCATCATCATCGTCGTCGTCGTCGTCGTCGTCATCAACACATTCATTGTTCCTATATCTTACATGTCAGTTTCTTTGCACAGTTCAACCGGATATGAAAGGCAGACCCATAGCCGACCGGATTTGCTCTTAACTAGGGTCACCCATTAACACAGATTAAAGTGGGATGTAATCCGATGTATGTGTGTATGTATGTATACATCTGTTTGCTTGACCTGCTTGAACCTAAGTTGACTATTTTCCCTGGAAACTAGAGAAACCTTGAATCTTGACAAGAAGCACATTTGAGTGCCTTAGTAATTGTAATTACCGTAGGGACCCTGGGCAAGTCCTTCACTCGTAATTGCTCATGCGCTTCAGCGTGAAACTCCGATTCAGTGTCCGCGCTGTAGTCGGGAGCGCCTCTGAGTAGAAATCTTGAAGGGGCGCTATATAAATATCTGAAATGAATGAATGAATGTAATTGTAATTGTGAATTTATATAGTGCCACTTAAATACAGACTCAAGTTGAATCCAATTACAAATAGTGGTGCAGGACTTGATAATTTACCACCCTGTACTTTCAGTCTGATAATCCTTGAAACCATAGCCTTGTGAGTATGCTTCTGATTGTGTGCACTGGGTCACCAACCTAATGATTGCAGCTTCACGCTTGCTGTGTGCACTCTATGTGAAGATCTTTGGACAAGTAGTTCATGCACGCATATGTCATGCCTCAGATGTACTGACTGAGAATTAATAAGTGAAGCCAGAAGAAGACGATGGAGAAGAGTCCCTTAAGCTAGCCCTGACGCAGCCATGGGTATGAAGTGTTAGCGACTTTATTTTCTTAGCCTCGGCATATGAAGGTGGGTGGCCAGTCCTCTCCCTCGTCGTCTCATCTTCCCATCGACAGTGTACTGTCAGTGTAATCATTATAGCTGAGTTAGCTAGGAGGTGCAAGTGGAGCAGAAATCTTAAACCAAATTTCTTTCTTGGCAGGGGTTTGAACCCCTGACCTCATGAGTAACAGCACGCCAACTACAACCCTTAAAAGTGGTTAAGTGGAGTATATAAATAAATACATATAAACCAGACTATACCCTTGCTTTTACTCTTCTTTTAGGAAGCTGAGGACGAAGATGCAATGAGTGTGGATGCAGTTGCCAATGGCAACTCAGTTGCTAGGCATGGGCGTCGTACATGTGTCGAGCGGAAAACGAGACGTCTTGTCTTCAAGAACGGTTCCTGCAATGTTTCAACACGCAATGTGCTGCAGCGTAAAACGCGCTACCTAGTGGACATATTTACCACACTGATCGACATGAAATGGCGCTATAACTTCATCATGTTCGGGGTTGCTTTTATCGGGAGCTGGTTGGTGTTCGGCGTTTTCTGGTGGTCGATAGCCGTGGCCCACGGGGATCACCTCTACCCGAACAGCACCACTTGGGAGCCGTGCGTTACTGGCGTTTACGACTTCGTCACCGCTTTCCTGTTCTCCGTGGAGACCCAACACACGACTGGATACGGATCACGGGTGATTGAACCCCACTGTCCGCACGGAGTTCTTCTCCTTATGGTTCAGGCGTGCTGTGGGATCTTCATCCAGTCGCTCATGACCGGACTGATCTTCGCGAAGCTCTCCCGACCGAAGCACCGTGCGAATACGATGATGTTCAGCCGTCATGCGGTCATCTGCCTTCGAGACGGCGAGTATTGTCTGCTATTCCGCGTTGGCGATATGCGAAGCAGGCATCTCGTCGACACTTCGATCCGAGCTCTGATCGTCATGGACCGTCGGACGGAAGAGGGGGAAACGATCCCGCTCTGTCAGAGCAGTTTCACGCTGGAAACGGAAAACCAGTTTCAAGATAATTTCGTCTTTCTTGTCTGGCCAATGACGTTTGTTCACCGCATCGTTCCAGGGAGTCCGCTGTATGCCCTGAGCGCAGAGAAGCTACTTCTCACGGATTTCGAGATCATTGTTATTCTGGAGGGAGTCGTCGAGAGCACTGGGTATTGCATTCAGATTCGCACATCCTACTTGCCGTCTGAGGTACTCTGGGGTCATCGCTTGGCGCCCTTGGTGACCTACGAGAAATGCAACGGTCGTTATGAAATCGACTTCAAGCAGTTCCACAACGTCATACCGATCGCCTCGATGCCAGAGTGCAGTGCCAAAGAGTACGACGACATGTCGGCCGACCGGAACGACGACTCTACTTCCAGAGACGATTACCCGGTCAGTTTCACTGCAACTGGCGGCTGTAAGCCAACCCGTCAGACGTCGTTAAGACGCCTCTTGTCGCGAAGATGGAGGTCAAAGGCAGTAGCTGTTGGAGAGAGCATCGCTGAGAGGATGTCGTCCCCAGGTACAGCGACTCGGGCTAGAAAGTTTGGACGACAACTGAGTGTTGAAGTTATTTCAAAAGCGAGACTTCCTGTTATGTTACGGAAGAGTGTTTCCCATCAGTAAATTAAAACGACTGAATCGTACTTGTCAGTACAGTCGTAGACAGTATCACGCATGGGCGTATTTAGTTGACGTTTTACGGGTTCAAAGTTTCAAACCCCTAAAATAAATTGCCGACATTTTTATATGCTTTTATATGCGAAATACAAAAAATCTTAATTTTTGCGACCATGTCCAAAACCCCCCGAAATTGTTTTCTGGCTACACTACTGGTATCAGGGTCTAAAATAGGGTGTCTTCTGACACAGAGTGTGCAGCTGTATTGTATTGTATTGTATTGTATTGTATTGTATTGTATGCAAACATTTATAAAGCGCCTCTAGTTGGGTGAACCGTTCAGATGTGCTCCCAGTGTGCAAGGCCACGAGAGAAGAAATAGATTTTGAGAAAAGCAAAGGTGTAGGAGGGGTCACCAATTAGAATTTGAGAGCGAGTAGATGGAGACATTTGACACGGTCGAGTGCGCAGTTGGCTTGGCTGGAGTGTTCAGTGTGTAGTAGTATGAATTTTGAGATATTAACTCAAGTCAAGTAGTCAACTACAGACAATTTAATTATAATCCTGAAATTTTACGTACAGTTCAAGTAGGCTACAGTTGGACAATTTGAGCCAGAATGTGCACTTGGCATTTTAGGGACTGAATACCAAATAACATGTTTTCAGAAAACTCCTCAAAGTTACTTCCTGATCTCACAATACATGAAAAGGATCGGAGTACTTGGCTCTATCTTTATCATTGTTTGGTTTTATGTTCAGTTGCCTTTGTATACTCTGCCGAGAACCAAGTTACAGTAGGCCTACTTCAGGCAGTTAGTTCATTCTGAAGTTGTATAAAATAAAACTACCATGCATTAACTATGTATGAGTGTTGTCAGCCAGTTAACATTAACCACGTGGAATATTAACCACATGGAATATATATTAGCCATGTGGAGGAAGCATACTTTTGAATTATGACGATGGAGCTAAAAATAATAGTTTCCAGATTTGGTTAGATGGCAGACAATAATGATCTAGCAGTCTAACTCGAAAGACGAACCGAAGAGACAGGGGATGTTAGTTTTGTTATGTAATGTTAGTTCTAGTTTTGCTATGTAAAGTTAGTTCTTATTTGATAGTGGCTGTCATTTCAAAGTGACTGTGTAACTTGTCCTACATTCTTCTCGTTCTTATTTAATTTGTTGTTCTTAAGCCAAATTTGGATTCTGCAATATTGTCTTTATTGCAAATGAAATTTTTTATTTATGCATGCACTGATAATGTTAATCTTTTCTACAGATAGGCCTATATTTCCTGGCTTAGGTGATTTCCATATATACTGGCTTGGACAGAATTTGTATGTATTGGGTGACACTTGATGACATTCAAACTGCTTGTTAAGATATATTTTATCTTGAGTTTTCCTGTTATATATGGCTATGTCAATAAATTGCTCTACAGAAATATAGCACTTCAATGATCGTAATAATTTATATGAATGTGTAGTGTTTAAATCAAGGCACAAAGGCTGTCGGTTAAATCCCGAGTGTCAGAATTGGCTAATTGAAATGAGACGAAGGCCTCGTACGCCTCCTACGTAGACAGTGAAACACATAGACAGGCAGGCAGGCAGACAGACAGACGGATAGTCAGACATACAGACGAAGAACTGGAACAGTGAAGGCTCGTCAATTAAAGAATTTTCTCAGCCTGGTCTTACATTGGCTGCAGCTACGTTAATCACCATCCAACATTCAGATCTCTTCGTTTTTTTTCTCTGACGCGGCCTCTATCTAATTCCTCTAATTCGTCTGTGTCGAATTTTCAAAAACCGCGTTAACTCTCGTGTCGAGCTAACTCGTGTTAGTAAGCGGCTCTCTGGGGATACTGCGAAGCAGCTGCTCGATAGATTTTCTGAAACCAGTCAGAACATAAATAAATAACAATTAAATTCTTCAGCACCCAAATTGTAGACTTCTCTTATGGTTTGGATGATTGTATTGTCTCAGTAGGTAGCGGATACTATTAGCCTACAGCCTGTAAAAGACAGCTAGGACGCTAGGCTATTGAACATACCGGATAATTTACAGTGTTTGTATCACAGATAAATATCTTATAAACTAATTGTTACCTCATGTGATGTTAAACAGAATTATTTTTCAAGGCAATCGAACAAGGCTCAGTTATATGAGACAACATGAGGGATTCCTGAAGGTTAAGTGGTTAATGAAGCAATTTTAAGAAACATTATCACAATCGTAAATTTCTGCATGTATCCATACACCTAATACAGTGGACTTGATGTAGCACCAGTGTTTAAGCAAGTCAATCCGATGTAGTAATTGTATGGTGCTAATAATTTAAGAAATTTACAGTACATCACATCAAACAACTGCATCATCCAGAGCCTTTCCATAGGCGACATCATCCAGAGCCTCTCCATAGGCGACATCGTCCAGAGCCTTTCCATAGGCGACATCATCCAGAGCCTTTCAAAAGGCGACATCATTGAGAGCCTTTCCATAGGTGATATCATCCAGAGCCTTTCCATAGGCGACATCATCCAGAGCCTCTCCATAGGCGACATCATCCAGAGCCTTTCAATAGGCGACATCATTGAGAGCCTTTCCATAGGTGATATCATCCAGAGCCTTTCCATAGGCAACATCATCCAGAGCCTCTCCATAGGCGACATCATCCAGAGCCTTTCCATAGGCAACAGCATACAGTGCCTTTCCATAGGCGACATCATCCAGAGCCTCTCCATAGGCGACATCATCCAGAGCCTTTCCATAGGCGACATCATCCAGAGCCTTTCCATAGGCAACTGTATGCAGCGCCTCTCCATAGGCGACAGCATACAGCGCCTCCTCCATAGCATAGGCGACATCATCAAGAGCCTTTCTATAGGCGACATCATCCAGAGCCTTTCCATAGGCGACATCATCCAAAGCCTTTCCATAGGCAACTGCATGCAGCGCCTCTCCATAGGCGACAGCATACAGTGCCTCTCCATAGCATAGGCGACATCATCCAGAGCCTCTCCATAGGCGACATCATCCAGAGCCTCTCCATAGGCGACATCATCCAGAGCCTTTCCATAGGCGACATCATCCAGAGCCTTTCCATAGGCAACTGCATGCAGCGCCTCTCCATAGGCGACAGCATACAGCGCCTCTCCATAGCATAGGCGACATCATCCAGAGCCTCTCCATAGGCGAAATCATCCAGAGCCTCTCCATAGGCGACATCATCCAGAGCCTTTCCATAGGCAACTGCATGCAGCGCCTCTCCATAGGCGACAGCATACAGCGCCTCTCCATAGCATAGGCGACATCATCCAGAGCCTCTCCATAGGCGACATCATCTAGGACCTTTCCATTGGCAACTGCAGCGCCTCTCCATAGGCGACATCATCCAGAGCCTTTCCATAGGCGACATCATCAAGAGCCTCGACGACCTTAAAACGGCCCTGCATAACAAGAATGTATAAATTCTGTAAACCTATTGTACAGTCTACCGTACCACGTTGCTGGCACATCGTTTTCTCTCACGGCATCAATTGGACCGTACAACTGCAGCCGTCTACCATTAATCTTACAAACTATTTCGTACCACACAGCTGCAGAAACAAGGTATAGGCCTATCTTTAGACGCACCTTTTCAGATCTGCAAGATTGCCATGTTAAGGGCCTTTGTGGGGCCCTAAAAGCCGTCTCACAAATAGCCAAATACCAGGACTGGGCCGCATTCTGTCTCCCCATTGCCACAAAATTTAATTGTTGGCCCAAAAGGAGTTATCCCGTAGTTTAGGTTGCTAAATTATTTGAATGTCTTCAATGCCGTAGCCTACTTCACGTTGGTAAGTAAGCAGTCTACCTATGTCCAATTGTCCAATTGTCCATGATAACTATCATCAATCCCGCTTCCATTTCATGAAGAATTTTTTAATCAATCCAGCTTCCATTTAATAATAAATCCTTTGGCGCATTTGATCAAAATACTGGTCAAAATCACCTCAAATCGCCACGAACGGACCTTAATATTGGTCAGTGTATGATAATTTAGACTAATATTAGGTCAGACCCCCTCATGCACGAAGCTATAGCCTTGGTTCAAATACAATCCCCCAAACTTTCTGATGTAACTAAAATGAATGAAAAATCTCGATTTGGACTTAAAGAAAAATCTTCTGTATATAAAATGGATCACAAAACGAATACAGTAAAACAATTACGAAATATTGCTAAAGAGAACGGGATGGTAGGTTATTCGAGACTGCGTAAAGCGGATCTCATGGAATTCGTATCATCGAGACTCAAGCATTATGTCAAGACCGGATATGAAAGCAACCCTCTAGACGCTCCAGTTCCAGACATTAATATTCCAACGCTTGTTCCAGGTAAGTATACACCTCCATCTAATACATGGAAATCTCGTTTTAATAATGTTTTGACTGAAGCGAAGAATAAGGTAAGGTCGAAACTTAACACTTTTGCGGATTGGTTGATTAATTACGTAGCTCCTCGAGAAAAGAAACCCGTGAATGAAAAATTAGACTCGTTGATGTCAAAGGTTTCGAGTATTTTTAGTAAAATTAATAAAAAGAAGTTTGAAATCCTAGAGACCGCGAATGCTATTAAGGGATTTACTAAGCGATACACGATCGAAGGAACTGAGGGAATCGACGTCACATCTTTCCTCGATGCTGTAAGGCCGCAGGTAGTCAGTCTGCTAACGAAATCTCGAGGGGTAAAAGTTCAATTCAATCTTATGTGTGTAATGGAGAAAGTAGATATGAAATCTGGGGAAGTAATAGAGGCTGAACCTAATTTTAAATCGAAGACTGAGATCATTTTAGACGCAACCGATGTGGGTGAAATATATAGCGGTGCAGTGGATAAAATTAAGGAGAGCATGGCAAGTTATCAGATGCGAGGTAGTAATTGGAGGTTTAAATCCGTTGCGAAGTTGGATATCGATACGGTTGTTTATAAACCGTTGAAAGGAAGTTCTTACATTCCACTACCGCAATGTCTAGCTAGTAAAAAGGGAATTATTAATATGAAGAACGAAGACGAACAATGTTTCAAATGGTGCGTCACGAGAGCCTTAAACCCTGTTGCGAGAGATTCAGAAAGAATTACGAAAGAATTAATTAGGCAGTCTGAGGATCTCGATTGGTCCGGCATCGAATTTCCAGTAGCGGCGGATGCTAATGTGATAAGTAAGTTTGAGAGAAATAATAATATTAGTATTAATGTCTTCGGTTACGAGACAGATGTTAACCTATTCCCACTATATTTATCGAAGCATGATAACGATACCTATAGATCTATTGCTTATTTCCGACGGAGAAAAAAAACATTATTGTTGGATAAAGAATTTTAACAGATTGATGAAGAAACATACAGAGAAATCTAAAAATTCAATGCACTATTGTAAACGATGTTTAACCGGTTTTCAACGAATAGAAGCGCTTACTAAGCATACCGAGTACTGTTCCCAACACGAGGCGCAAAAGATAGAACTTCCAGACCCGGGAACTCTGTTGAGTTTTAAAAATTATTATAGAAAGATGAGAGTCCCCTTCGTAGTGTACGCAGATTTCGAAAGCTTCATTAAACCTATAGACACTTGTCAACCAAATCCTAACACGTCCTACACTAACAAATACCAAAAACACGTTCCGAGTTCATTCTGTTATTTTATAAAATGTTTCGACGATGACTTATATTCGCAAGCTCCCGTAATGTTTACAGCGGAGAACGAAGACGATGATGTAGCTCAAATATTTATAGACACTCTTATAGAGAATATAAAAGATATTTACAAACGATTTAAATTTCCAAAACGAATGATATTCGGGAAGAAAGACAAGGAGCTATACGATTCAGCTACCGTTTGCCACATTTGCGAAGGTGAATTAGGGACAGATCGAGTTAGAGATCACTGCCATCTTACAGGTAAATTCAGAGGGGCGGCCCATAACAATTGTAATTTAAGCTATAAGGTCCCCAAGTTTTTCCCAGTACTCTTCCATAATTTATCTTGTTATGATGCTCATTTATTCGTAAGGAAATTACGAGGTGATGATAATGAAAGGATTAATTGCATACCTTGTAATGAAGAAAAATATATCTCGTTTAGCAGAGAGGTCGCAGTCGATAAGTTTGTAAACAAGGAAGGAAAAGAGATAACAGTAAAACGTGAATTACGTTTTCTAGATAGTTTTAGATTCATGCCCTCGAGTCTCGACGCGCTATCTAAAAACCTTAGTAAAGAGCAGTGTAAGAATGTAGGTGAATTTTATAAAGGTAGGCAGCTCGATCTATTACTCAAAAAAGGAGTCTACCCTTACGATTATGTCTATGGCGTTGAAAGATTAAACGAAACCGAATTGCCTCCCAAATCCGCATTCTATTCTAAACTAATCGATTCGGATATCAGCGATGAAGATTACGATCACGCACGGGTGGTATGGAATGAATTTGGATGTAAAACATTGCGAGAATACCACGATTTATATAATCTGTCTGATGTTCTCCTGCTCGCTGATGTATTTGAGAATTTTAGAGACGTATGCAGTGATAACTATGACCTAGACCCCGCCTGGTATTATACTTCACCGGGTCTCGCTTGGGATGCCGCTTTAAAGTTGACTGGTGTAGAGTTGGAATTATTAAGCGACTACGATATGATACTAATGGTTAAACACGGGATAAGAGGAGGCGTTAGCACAATTTCGCATCGTTATGGGCAGGCTAATAATAAGTACATGCCCTCGTTCGACGCAAGCAAGCCTTCGTCATTTATAGCGTACCTTGACGCGAATAATCTTTACGGATGGGCTATGTCAAAAAATCTACCAACTCACGGGTTTGAGTGGATGAGTGATGACGAGCTAAACGATTGGAGGACGACGCCTTGTATTTTAGAAGTGGACTTGGAATATTCGAAAGATTTGCACGATCTTCATAACGATTACCCGCTCGCTCCGGAGAGTGTTACACCTGAATCTTCAACCGTGCCTAAACTTATTCCAAACCTAAACGATAAAGTAAAGTATATAGTTCATTACGAAAATTTAAAGCAGTACGAAAGCCTAGGATTGAAGATAACCAAAATTCATCGCGGAATTAAGTTCGAAGAAAGTGCCTGGTTGAAAAAATATATCGATCTAAATACCAGCTTGAGGACTAGAGCAACTAACGATTTCGAGAAAGACTTTTTCAAGTTAATGAACAATAGTGTGTTTGGAAAAACAATGGAATGTATCGAGAATCGGGTAGATATTAAACTAGTCTCCAGCGAAAAGCAAGCGATAAAACTAGCGGCGAAAACTAGCTACGACACTCGAACGATTTTTGACGAAAATCTAATAGCCATTCATATGAAACGAACGAAGCTGTATTATAACAAGCCTATATACTTAGGCATGAGTATCTTAGACTTGAGTAAAACGCTCATGTACGATCATCACTATAATTACATCAAAAGAAATATGGAGATAGAGCTAAACTGTTATTTACGGATACGGATTCTCTAGCTTATGAAATTAAGACCGACGATTTCTATGCCGATATCGCTCCAGACATTAGAAGCCGATTCGACACAAGCGATTACCCAAAAGACCATCCATCTGGTATAGAAACTGGAGTGAATAAAAAAGTTATAGGTATGTTTAAGGACGAAGCGGCTGGTAAACAGATCGAAGAATTTGTAGGATTGAGGTCGAAGCTATATTCATACAAGATGGCTGGAGTAGATTATAAGAAGTGCAAAGGGGTAAAGAAAGTCTGTAGTTAAGAACGCAATAACACACGAAGACTATAAAGACTGTTTGTTTACGAGAAGAGAACAATCGAGAACGATGAATGTGATTCGATCCCATCACCACGAAATCTATACCGAAGAAGTAAATAAAATCGCTCTGTCAGCCGACGATGATAAGCGAGTGATTCAGCAAGACGGCATCCATACTTCCGCGTATGGCCATTATTCATTGAAAACTACTTAAAGAATAAATATACTAATATAAAATGGAAGTCTTAAAAGTATGTACAAAATGCAAAATGGAAAAAAGTTTAACTGAATTTCATAAAGATAAAAGTAATAAGAGCGGGTATCGTTCTAGTTGTAAAACGTGTAAAAATATCAAAGCGAAGGAACTTAGGCAAAAATATTCGCAAATAGAGAATAGGGAAAAAAAAGATAAAAAAGTTTGCGGCTGTTGTAAAAAAGAAAAGAATATTTAGAATATTCAAAAAATAGATGTTGTAAAGACGGGTTTGATAATGAATGCAAAGGAATGTAAATATAAATATAATAACGCGTATTCTAAAGCTCGAAAGCGATACGACCCAGAATTTAAACTACTTACAAATATGAGGAGTAGGCTTGGCAAAGTATTAAGAGGTAAATCGAAATCGCAAACTACGCGACAACTTATAGGCGTCGACTTTGAAACATTTACCAAATGGATCGAATTTCAGTTCGAAGAAGGTATGAATATGGATAACTATGGCTCGGCGTGGCACCACGATCACGTTCTACCGATATCATCGTTCAATTTGTTAGACGAAGAAGAACTTCATAAAGCTATGAATTGGATGAATATCCGTCCTTTGTCACCGCTTAAAAATATCCAAAAATCAAACAAAATTGATCCCTGGCTATACGTTATGCAGGAAGTGAAAGCTCATTACTTTCTAAAACATTTAGCAGAAATATAAAATGAGTTCTACAACTGTAAAAAACATCGACGTTGAAGGCGTAGTTCTTCCTAATAAACCGTTAACTAATTTCGAATTAATCGAAGCGGCTAAGAAACTAAACATTCTGAATTTCAGAGGGTTTTTTATGCGAGACGAGCTGCCGAAAAAACCTAGACGGAACGAGTGCGGTATCCTTAATCTAGACGATTCGAGCGGTAAAGGGACCCATTATGACGTGTTGGATTAAGCGCGTAAGGATAAAATTTATTTTGACAGTTACGGTCTACCTCCACCTACTGAACTGTTAAAGTATTTAGGCGATCCAGTATACTACAACTCCGAACGAATACAGCCGGATAACGAAGTCTTTTGCGGTCATTTGTGTTTGTACGTGCTGAAGAAAATATGCAACGATGGTCGTAATTTCCAAGAAATTATAAACGATTTATATTAATAAATAATATCATATTTAAAAAAACAATGCCTGTTGATAAATTTGGTCATACAGACTCTGGTTCTATGCAACGAGTTGTAGCCGGAGGTGTAACGCTAACTCAGATAAATAATACTTTTCTAAGGCTGGATGGAAGCAACGACGTTACCGGAGATATAGATATGGGTGGTCATCTTCTCGTAGGTTTACCGACTGAGTATCCCTCAGCTGGCAACGGCGATGAAGCTATTAGCTTTAGTCAGGCTACTGCTCTAGTCGTCGATAAAATTACTAATATCGTCACGCCAACCGCCGACGACCATTTAGCTAACAAAAAATACGTCGACACGAAGGTATCAAAGACCGGTGATACCATGACGGGTAATTTATTTCTAAGCGTCAACGGCGATCGCTTTCGCACCATGGGGTGTAAGGATTTAGGAGGAAATAAACAATTCCAGTTGTTGTTGGGTAGTACGACGAATAAAATGCAATGCCAGGCGAACAACCCTATTACATTACAAACGACTGATGGATTTTTATGCAAGCACGGGGACCAAGATATAATAAGATTCGGTAAATCTTCTACCGATCGTAGAACCGAACTCTATCAAAATATCACGATGAACGAAAAATATATCTCTGATTTACACGATCCCGTCGAAGCTCAAGACGCGGCAACTAAGAATTACGTCGATAAGTCTTGGAAAAAGTGCCGCGTCGGATACATTCCTAATTTGGAAGCCGATAATAGTATAACCGGCTTCGTCGCTAGCGCTAGTTCCAATCGTCCTGGGCATGATGCGTACAGAGCCTTTAACAATCTCACACTCAGTTCTGCTTGGATTCAAGGTGATAATATAACGGTTTGGATACAGATCAAATGTCCCGAACCGGTTACAATTTGGAGAATCGCGCTCTATCCTAACGTAATGCTGCAGGCTTGGAATTTATCCGCCAGCAACGATGGATTGTCGTTTACGCCGCTATTAGCGAACGTTCCGCGAGGGGGAGGATTAGGCCTATCATTTTTTAATGTTTCGACTACGACGGCTTATCAGTATTACAGACTTACGATCCCGGACCGCAACGACGACCTTCTCACCGGAATTTCATTAATGCAATTATACATTTACGATACATAAATCGTTGAATTTAAATAGAAATTATCCAGATCTATTTAAATTCTTATAACTAACCGGTACTCTCTTCACTGCTACTCCGCCTCACTCGTTACGCACTCATACCTAGTGGTACTTTCTTCACTGCTACTACTACACTCTACTACTCTCTCACTCTCTTCACTCGTACTCTCTTCACTCGTACTCTCTTCACTGGTGGCACTTTCCTCCTCACTCGTACTTTCTTCCTCACTCTCCTCGAAATTAATTAGATCTTTCTCCTCACTCTCTAACACTTTAATCTCGTATCTTTTTTATATACTTTTCCGTTAAACATCGTTATTACACCCGCGTTTTGGTTAAGCGCTTTCGCAGCTTTATACATCGATGAGTACGAATCGATCAGACCCGTTTCCCGATCTAAGATTTCTACACGCCTAGGGTGTGTCCTTATTCGTTTCAACCTATCGTATTTTTCATCCTTACTCGTTATTTTCGGTGGTTGTTTCCAATTTTCCACAACCTCCAGAGTAAGCACGCCTTTCTCGACTAGCCGCGAAATCATTTGCGGTTTGTTGAGATAAGAATGTCCGCGAATATTGTGTTGTTTCATTAATTCTTTCAATTCTGGCAGCTTCATGTTTTATATTTTATAATGATAATATTATTTCTTAAGTTAGAACTTTTTAGTACACCACGCTCATTTTCTGTCCATCCGATTGGAAATTTAACAACTTATCCGAAATTATAACCGCATAGGCCTGTGTCCCAGCAGCGACCGCCGCGTTAAAAAAAGCTTTGATTTGGATATCTACGACCGACGATTTCAGTTGTTCCGGCTGTTTACTAAGGTCGAATACCATGAGCGGGTATAGGTCTTTATAGTCGGCTGGGGTGATGTTACTTTGCGTAATCAGTTGATCCATTCCGTAGAATTTTTCGCTAAACGTCGCCGCGTCTCTGTAAGCTCTCGAAAATTTCTGGTTGGGGAATGATAGGTCATAGTCTACGGCTGGGTATCTCGCTTGATTCAACATCACGTACATGTTTTTGAGATTGCAATGATCGAAGATCGATGGGTTATGTAGTTGGCTGCCGCTGCGATTGGTTTGAAATCCGACGACTATCCACCTAGGTTTTTCCGGAGCCGTCTTGACGCTAAGACGCCAGCTAAAATTGGTCGATTCGGGAACTGTGATTGTATCGCATTGACGAGCGCGATAGGCAACTGGTAGCGACGCTTTCGATTCGATAGTTTTATATAACTGCATCTTTTCCATAAGCGATGGTATAACGGACGGCATAAACCACGAGATTTTCGTAACGTCAACTTTCCCAGCAATCGCTGCATCTGCAGGAGCATCTCTGGCCTGCGACTCTAAAAATCGCGTCGTCGTCCGATTTACGAACCAGAGTTAGCGTGTGCTTCATTCCGTATACTATTTTATCGTAATCTTCGCAAAATCCGAAAATATGGCTAAGAGGAACTACGAAACTGAATGTTCCTTTAGTAGTTGGTTTTTGAATAAGATACGCTTGACGTGCCGCGAAACCCGCATTATCCGCTATAACAGCGGTTGCGGCAGTGTCTTTACACCATAATTGGTTGAGTCCTTGCGCTTTAGCGAAATCGTCCGGATATTTCAGCAAACCCAGCATCGTCGTTGCTTGACCCGGGTGATATATCGTTTCCATATCTTGATTCGATAGCGAATACCCGATTTGACTGAAAAGGTGCATAAGCCCGTTGTTGGTGATGGCTACCGCGTTAGCATTAGCGTACGCCGCTCCATCTGCTGCTTTGATTAACCTACCTTCGATCAGCAAGTAAGACTCGGAGGGATGACAAAATAGATCGTTAGTTTCTATAGTTATGCGAATCTCACCGGCTGAGTTAAGATTCGCTCTAGCTACTGGTTCAGATTCGAACCACTCATAGCTTTCGATTCCTTCGTCGACTGACGAGGCTTCTGTAAAGTTTAGAATATCCGATTGCATTTTAATTACGAGAGATTATATTTTTAAGTAGTTATCGTGCGAGTTTTAAACCAGCCCCGTTGTTGAGATGTCTCACGAGATCTTGAATGGATACGGCATTCGAAGAAGACGAAGTTTTTCCTAGTCCGTAACCGGCTAGTATATTATTAATATTAGTTCCAGCGTTAAGCCCCACGCCGTTATCGATTAACCTCGCTAAGATAGCCGCATTCTCTCGCGTAAGTGCTGGTGGTGGCATCGTTTCAACCTCTCGATTTTCGACAGCGCGCGGTGACAGTACCGATGATGCTAACAGTTTAGCGGCGGCTTTATCTACCAATCTTTTACCGGCTTCTACTGCGGTATTCTTCCCAACCTCTAGAGCTTTTTACCCAACTCTTTCGCGGTATCTTTGCCTACGCTAAGAGCGGTTGAGGCGACTCGGTTAGCAACGCCTGATGTAAAGAGCCTCTTGAAAACTCCGGTAATAGTATCGAATATTCCAGCTCCTCCTATAACGTGTTGTTTCTTATATCTTCTTTTAATAACGACTAGCATTTTATAATTATAACATTAAGTTTTTATACGAGTCTGTGTCTATAACCCCTTGTCTTTGCAGTTCATCGCATATGCCGACTATTTCGTTTCTGACCCCCGTATTACCCGCCTGGAAACTAGCGATTCGTAGTGCTAACATTTCTACTAACGCATTCGGATCTTGCGGAAGAACTACAACGCCTTCACCTGTTGAGGCCTTACCTTTCAGCCTCGAGAGCAATGGCTTAATGATTTTATTATATTTTTCACCTCTAGACGATCTGGGCTTGTTAGGATTTTTCTTCGTAAACAAGGCGCCCGTCGATATAAGAATCTCATCGTAATCTTTCCTATCATCACCGCCGAGTATCGATTCGTCTGGGTCCTTCATCGTCATCAATTCCCAAAGACCCGGAGTTCCCTTGTAGGTTTTATTACCCACTATCATATCATCTCCATCGAACGAGATTGGGCTGTCCCCGATGAAAAACTCCCCATCTTCAGAGCGTATTCCGAACGTCTTATCCGTCGTATTCTTCTTCGAGGTATATTCTTTTAAATATTTTATAGCGATATCGCCTAATTCTAAAGTTCTAATATCTACGGGATCATCCTCGTACGCTTCTATCGAAGGATACTGCGGAAACTGAATAGCTTTTATCGATGACGATATCGACGCGGGAAGCGCTTGTAGAGCGTTAGAAGTGGCTGCTGAGTTTTCCTTAATAGTAGATAACAAAGCGTTTTGTTCTTTCGATATCGCTGATTGCGAGTCGATGATTGGCTTATAATGCTTCGTTAATTCTCGCTGCATCCCTATATCACCTAATTTCTCAGATAGAAAGTTCTGTTGAATATTCTTCTTCGTTTTGAGAAAATCTGCGACGATTAAATCTCTTTTTGCCGGATCGGTAATCTTTAGAAATGACATTACGTTTTAAAATAATAGTATAATGTTTTTAAAACGTAATTGATTTTACGTTTTTACGTTTTACGATTTACGTTTTACGTTTACGTTTTACGTTTTCATCGATTTCTCACCCACGTTCTTAAACGACTCGGTCATAGTTTCTCGAATTCCAGGTTCTTTGTCTATACTAACTTTTGTCTCGCTTCTGATCTCTTCTTTCATTTCATTGAATTTCCCGAGTTCGTTTTGAATAAGCGAATATTCCTGGTCTGAAATATAATCGTCTTCTAAGGCTTTCGAAACGTAGTCGCTTATCATGCTAAGTTTTACCTCGGCTAGCGTTTTGATCCGTCTATGCTTCTCCGCTTTTAGCGAGAGCTTTCTGTTGACAACACGCCCGACCGCGCTGAACACTCCAGCTCCAACACCCACTGCTTGTAGAGCTACAGCTACCGGTGCCGCGACTATCGTTGACATAATCGCAATTGCTGAAGCTGTTGAACCTAACGCGACAAGAGCAGATATACCATCTACTACGTTAATAATCCTAACGCCTTTACGATACTTCGTGTTTAGGACCGCTCTTTTATCACGTTCTGTTTCTATATCTTTTTGAATTTCTGCGATCTTCGCGAGCCGGTAAGCGTGGGCGCCTCCTTCAACCGCGTCCGTTTTCATTTTAATTGTTGTATTTCCTGGTGGCATCTTTTTTTTTAATTCGGCAATATAATTTTAAAATCAACACTCCTACTGCGAACGGTATGAGCGACTAAGCATAACGAATCTCCTTCGTTTATGACAACTTCCGAATCGGAATCGTTTAAAATTGTAATGACGATGTCTTCGGCATTTTTAGAAACAACATCGTCTTGTAGTCCGCAAGCGCTCGCCTGTATTTCCTGTTTGAGCTGCACTTTACACCATCCTCTTATCATTCGAACTCCTAGACCGAGCTTAAGCGTTTCAGTTTCTCTCGGATTAATCGTTATCGTTCGTTGAGTAAAAATCTCATATACTTGACAGCCTGGGTGCTTTACGGGTTTGTGAGCCACTTCATTCTTAGGTAACCACTCTACCGGGTTTATTGGAAAGTTTTTCGAACGAACGGGTTTCGTACCAAACTTGTGCATCGGTCCTATCCAGTTTCGAGACATTTTATAAATAGGATATAAAAGTTTTAAATTATAGCAGCCACCCGAGAATCGGAATGTTTGAAAATGGAGAATTAGGTCCGAGTATAAGCCCTTTACCAGTTTTCATATACAACCCTTTACCAGTTTTCATATAGAGACCATCTCCCTGACCATCTAATCCAGATCCCCTCCACGGTTTTAGGTAAAGACCTTCTCCTTGTTGAACTATCTTGGCGTTTCTGTCTCCTCTTCTGATGTATATCACGCCTCCGGATCCGCTAATTTTATCGATGACTTTCGAAGCAGCTGCAGAGCCTACACCGGCTAAAGCTCCAGTCGCGAGACCTGGTAGTACTTTGGAAAGAAGGAATTTACCAGCCGTTGCTAGAAACGGTAGAATAGCGCCGATGAATCCTCCTTCGACTTTAGCGTTATGAACTAACTGGGTTTTACTCATTTTGATAGTTACGCCCTTCCCATTCTCATTCGCTTTAATCATCTTGTTAATTTGCGCTTGAGTTAGAGCTAATACGTGTTCTCCCGACAGATCATCGTGAGACAGTTTAATACTCACGCTATCACACCCCGCTTCGAGCGCTCTTTTAATTTTGTCTTTCTGTCCTTCCGAAATATTAACGTATACATTCGTGTACCGACTCATTTTATATATAACTAAGATAAACTTTTAATAGTACTCACACTTCTCTGATGTGAAATCTAATCGATAATTCTTCTCCTCTAAGGTTAACCAGCTTTCCATTTTGGTCGGTAAGCTTCGTCTCCATCGATGAAATCGTGCTCAGCGTGACTGGAAGATACACCAAATTAGTGGGTACTTCGATAATTTTGTAACCAGGTCCTACGTTAGGAAAAAACGAATATATCACGTTCGCCGTCGATCCGTTGGTATACGAGGCCCCGATTATATCGCTCGTTACTCTCAAACTGGTTACGTTCATTATGTTTACTATTTGTTCGGATTCGTTATACCCCTCCGAATATGTCCGGCGATTGAAACCTAGGACCGTTCTAATCGAGTTGTCCGATGTAAAATCAACTTTATAATTCGGCGCAATAGTTAGCACGGATTTTAACGTATTACTATTTGGTTCTATCGAAATATTAGGTTGTGCGTCGGCATCATTATAATGCCCACGCTCTTTCATGATTCTCTGCAGGTAATCGTTTACATCTGTAATTTCATAACACCCCTCAGGAATGAATACATCAAACCATTCATGGTCTCTGGTTTCAGCCGATATTCTATCGGTGTCGGGTGTATATCTGAAATGGTTGTTTGTTGCGCTAATATTCGGAAAACTAAAATAAGTCTCTAGATTCAAAAGACACATTTCATACTTTTTACTCGCGTCCAGTTCGATTAGCGGATTAAACTGAGTCCTAATCTTCGCGTTCTTTTTACTCACCAAAATATAGAACGACGATTTTGGACTCGTGTTACGTTCCACCTTTTCCATAATAGTCGTCAGCTTTTCGAGAGCAGATTCCATTCTTTTTATATAATGAGATTATTATTTTAAATAGTCGTCGGTATGTAGAATTCATCGAATCCGCATCTATACTTGCCGTTATTTTTATTGCTGGACTGGTCTATTACTAGAAAGCCGTGGCGACGCTTCCAGGCTGTTTTACATAGTTTCTTAAACTCATCCTTAGGCATGTCCGTACTCGCGTGATCGTTGTATATATGATTAATATTTTTCTGGTCTTGTGGAAACAAACAGATAAAGTTTGCATTCTCTCTAATCGTCTGTCTCGGTAGTTTGAAATAATTTTGGGCGAGGTAGAAGCAGTCAACGTTGCTATGCCTTCCTCGGATGTAGTACGATTCACACTTGTGCTGCTTTTCTAACTGAAGATCGTCAAAGATCATCAAGTTCTTCTTCTCACGATTCAAATCTCTCGGATCGGGCACGTCTTCGGAACTTTCAAAAGAACTTGGCAGATATATCAGATTTCTCATTCAATTGTTTAGCCATTTCCTCAACTATAACTGCTGGTGGAATATTTTGTCTCATGATCTCGTCTTGGCAATCGAATAACCCGACTATGGATTGTTTAGGTAGCTTTTCTTCGAGTGCTTTTTTTAGTATTCTATACTCTGGTTGAAAGAGAGATCTTCCGAATACCTGTAGGTTATCGTAGTCTAACCATTCAGGTCTTAAGAGTAAATTCAGTAGTAAAGTCGTCTTCCCACAACCAGATTTCCCTACGATTAAACCTCTTATACTTCTAGGTAATAGCGGGTTATTTAATCTTTTCGATGCGTTTTCGTTCCACGATAAATCCTTAACTTCCATAGTCATTTTAATATAAATGTTTTTGTATTTAAAATAACGATGTATTGCGTAAAGTGTAAGAGAAAAACCGAAACGAAAGATATTCAGAACGTCATCAGTAAAAATAATAGGCCTATGCTTCGAGGCGTATGCGCTGTATGTGGAACTACTAAAACTCAATTCGTGAAAGGAACTGCTTCGAATGGAGGAGATCTAGTCAGTTCTCTAAATTCGGTTACAAGTAACATCAAGTTGCCTTGGGCTAAATTTCAAGGTGAGATGCATTTACCTGGACACTCATTTACGGGACCTGGAACTAGATTAGATTTGAGACTTAATCCCGATGGCACTCCTAAAGAGTGGTCTAAACCCGTTGACCGAGTCGATAATGCGGCTTATATTCACGATTTAGCTTACAATCAATACTCCGATACGGCTAATAGGAATGTAGCTGATAGAACTATGATTAATGCTTTGAATAATATTTCTAATCCAAGCTTACGAGAACGAATAGAGAGGAGTTTAGTTAAACCTATATTATCAGCTAAATCGAGTTTGGGATTAGGTTTAAAAAAAGCTTAAAATGGACTGATGAACTAGCGGATGAATTACATAAACCTATAGTAAGGCATTTTAGAAAACGGAAGGTGTACGTCGGGGGTATAGATGACATTTGGGCAGCTGATCTGATCGATATGCAGGCTTTCGCTAAAGATAACGATAACGTGAAATACTTGTTAACGGTTATAGATGTTTTTTCAAAGTATGGTTGGATCGTGCCACTACATGATAAAAGTGGAAAATCTACAGCTAGTGGTTTCTTGAAAATATTAAAGAGCGGAAGAAAACCGGGTAAAGTATGGGTTGATAAAGGAAAAGAATTTTATAATAAGGATGTAAAGAATTTAGTTGAGTTATATTCCACTGAAAATGAGGAGAAATCCTGTGTTGTTGAGAGATGGAATCGAACGATGAGGGATAAAATGTTTAAGTATTTTACAGCTAATTCAACTCGAAGATATATCGATGTATTAGGCGAAATGGTTAGTAATTATAATAACGCGAGACATTCTTCTATTAAAATGACTCCTGCTAAAGCGAGCCTGAAAATTAATGAAAAGACTGTATGGATGAATTTATACGGTGATGAAATTTCAGAACCCATTAAGCCTATGTTCTCGGTAGGTGATAAAGTTAGAATAACGAAGAAAAAGACTACATTTGAAAAAGGATACACGGCGAGATGGTCTGAAGAGGTGTTTACCGTGTCTGGAGTTCAATACACTGATCCTCCAACCTATAAGATTAAAGATTATAACGGAGAAGAAATTCAGGGGCTCATTCTACGAGCAAGAGCTACAGAAGACGACTCAAGAATTATTTAGAATCGAGAAGGTTATCAGGAAACGCGGAAAGAAATCTTTAGTTAAATGGCTTGGTTATCCCGAGTCCTTTAATTCGTGGGTCAATAATGAAGACTTAACGATCGTTTAGGTGGTTGTGTTGTTTTGAGCCAGAGTATTACACTTCTTACTACTTACCTATGTTGAGCCAGAGTATTAAACTTCTTACTACTTGCCTGTGTTTAATTGTGAAATCGGACGCGCCGCTCAACAAGACTCGCCTGTTGTTTCAAAAGTGTTGATCATAAATAGGCCACGTCGTCAAGAAATGGGTCAGTCTGGCAGAATTGGGTGAGTTTGTCAGCTCCACAAATTCTTGTCAGCTCTACAAATTCTTGTCAGGATCATAACAAGTTGACGGAAGTAACGGATCAAATGTCAGACGGTCTTCAGAACGTGATTGGTTCGCTCGCTTGAAGGACCGCCTCCTTTATAGTTAGGCCTACATCCTTGCTAGGAGGCTGATGCAATCGAATGATGAATGAATGTTCCATTCACATGATTTTTTTTATAGCTAATTATAATTATAGTTCCTGCTTATATCAGCCCCTCTTATGATGCTGAGTAATAGGCTTATCGAAACTTTTGGAAATTCCAGCCAGTTCCTTCTACGTCGTTCCATCTCGCGTTGTCAGCGGACGCTGTTTTAAACGAATAGACTGAGCTATTATATTATATCGCTACATACAAACGGTTCTTAACAGTCGATGGGAGCAACATTGAAGGCTTATGAGGTTAGTTTTATAAATCTCTTAACGGAATTCTATATTCGTTGTAAAACAAAAGAACTTGTTATGGATGGAAGGACGATTGAATGATGAATAGCTTATTGGAAGGACGAAGCGGTATCTAAGACTGTTTTTTAATTTCATTAGTGCTGGATGTGTGCTATGGCGTTTGTATGAACAGGTATAATATATTATAGCGACAACTACTATGATGATGACGATAAAACACGGGCCTATGCATTGTATATGCAGAATGACTGGAACAGAATGAAGGATGGAATGAAGGCAGACGTACGGATAGGCATGACGAAGAGACGGACATTTCAATTAACGTCGGCTGTATAAGAGGCCTATTGTTCTATTCTTGTCACGCGCTGAGGCGGATTTATTTACGTATCGCTCGAGGGCTGAACCGACCAGATGTGGCTAGATTTTTTGCATGCTTACGATTTCTGTAGGCGCATATAGCTTCGTGCATGAGGGGGTCTGACCTAATATTAGTCTAAATTATCATACACTGACCAATATTAAGGTCCGTTCGTGGCGATTTGAGGTGATTTTGACCAGTATTTTGATCAAATGCGCCAGTAATGCAACCAATTAGTGTAACCAAGTAATGTAACCAAGTAGTGTAACCAAGTAATGTAACCAAGTAGTGTAACCAAGTAATGTAACCAAGTAATGTAACCAAGTAATGTAACCAAGTAATGTAACCAAGTAATGTAACCAAGTAATGTAACCAAGTAATGCAACCAAGTAATGCAACCATGGCTCTCGCATGCACATCAAATGTCTAATCCGACGACACAAACAAACAATTCCAATGTGATCTGCAACCAGCAATTCGTGTGATTACCAACAACGAAACATACAGACTGTCAGGTTATAAGCCACATTGTCTGCCATTCACAGTGTTTTTTGTATTAGCTATGATGTCTAGATATGATTCACAGTGTCTGTCTGTAATCCACCGTGTCTGCATATGATCCACAGTGTCTGTATATGATCCACCGTGGCTTTCTATGAGCTAATAATGTCTAGTCATGAGTCACAGTGTCTGTATGATACACAGTGTCTGGCTATGATCCACAGTGTCTGTATATTAATGGAAGCAATGTACACGATTGTAAATTCCTGTTCCTAAGTATCCTTCCTGTCGATGTATCTTACACACTGGACAGACATCATCGTCTTTCTGACGGTCATTAGGTCTTCCTCGAATCGAGTCCCGACTAATTCTCTAAAGCGTCAAGTCTTCTATCTATTCGTCCTATTCATATTCATTAAGCTTGACCTACAAACACCTCTGACATCGATCCGTCACTATCACTGCCTGCTTGTGATGAAGTCCACTCAGGGCTGGATTAACCAGTATGCTCAATATGCTTTAACATGGTCTCCCTCCCCCGCTTTCAGGGGCCCCCAACCGAAGTCGGAATGTTGCCGGACAGACACAGATTCACAGAATTTGTTACACCAGATAATTATTTGTTCATAAGAAAGAGCCATTAGTTTCAGTTTAAGCGAGAATTTGCACTAAGCAAATTGCAAATTTGAAATGTCAGCCATGCAGCCAACTATATACTGTGTTTCTTTCTTATTCAACTTCTTTCTATCAATATATTATATGTGCCTACGTCGCTTTTGTTTTTTATTCCGCTCGATTCGTTCTCTGGATTTAAGTTTTAGTTTTGGTGTTTATAAACGTACACAATGCCTGGAACCTTTCTGCTTTTGCTGTGATAAGAAACGCCAACTTGTTAAAGAAAAGACTGAGGAAATCGGTCTTCGTGTGCTTCAGCGCCGTGTTTGGATACATTTCTTCAACGATCCAAAGTGAAAGGCAGCGATAAAAGAGCACAGCAAATGATACCACTGGGACGACGTCGACACATAGGGATGTCCCACTCGGACTCTCAACTCCATTGCTAACTGTGGACTGTGAATATATGCATGGCACTGCACGTAAGTCCCTATGTACTCACATACATGTATGGTGGTCATGCTCATACAAGTAGGTGAGACTAACAATACTGAACTTATTAAAACAATAATTGTTACACGTCGGTTAGAACACTAGTCGTCAAAGTTTATAAAACCGCCTTATCACTCGACTGATATAGGCTACATACCTATGAATGGTTGCCAATTACAGCTGACAATATAATTGAGTATTGGCTTGAAAAGGGACCAGAAACCTGCAGAAACATGTCGGAGTCAATGATTACCCTGCGTCAAAACAATACTATAAAGGAGAGCCAACTTTGTGCAAGGAACAAAATCGCTAGTTCAATAATAAGCTGTTTTATTTTTGACCACCGAATTGTATTTGTATTGTATTTGAACACTAACGTCTTGTTATAGCGCCCCTACCAGATTTCCCATTCAGAGGCGCTCCCGACTACTGCGCGGACGCTGAATCGGAGTTTCACGCCGAAGCGCATGAGCAATTGCGAGTGAAGGACTTGCCCACTGCAGGGTCCCTACGCGGCGACTTTGAGGTGGATTCGAACCCGCAACCCTCCAGCTGCAAGGCACCGAACATACCCCCAAACCACCGCGCCCCAGTTGTATTGTGATGTGTTGTATTGTATTGTATTGTACTCCACGTTTATAATGCGACCGAGCCACCCGCAGTAAAGATCCGAGAAATTAATCTCTGATAAACCGACCGACCGGGAAGCGAACCCGGGGCGCCGGCGTGACGAGCGGGCTACCAACCCACTCGGCCACTCAGGATCCGAATGGTGAGCGTCAACTAATAAAATGATTGCTCTTCAGGTCATCTCAAGGTTTAGTTTACTGCCTCCAGTGTCTGCTTATGAGTAGCCAAAAAGATCGATTTTCTTTGTGTTGAAAGAGATAATATTATTCGTAAATTAGATTTCTTGCTCTGATAATGCGCTTTTGTAGCTTTCTTCGTTACCCATGTACTTAAAATTTGCCTCTAGACGAAGGATCTTAAAAACTGCACCGTTGACACCAAAATTTACATCGAGGAAGTGCGAGGATCTTTCCGCTTGATGTTCTGTTTGAGCATTCCAGAGCCCTTTGATCCACTTAGTCTGTATTGTAGATTCATTTGTGGTATCGTTAACGTACTTGAAAATCCTCTCCAGTCTCGTGTGGACTTCTATCTCAAGTTCTTCGTTTTGCTGATTTGGGTCGTCGAAAAAGCTTTGAATCTTCTCGGCACACCTTGAGTTAGCGGCAGTCAACTCTGCTGCAATAATTATAAAATGAGCCGTTTCTGACATCTTTATGGTTTTTACAAAAAGTGGTCAACGTAAGGTAACATATGCTATCATTACATTGATTAAGCCCCTATGTCAAGAACAGATTGCATTGCCCACAGTGGTGCCACCATGAGATCATGGAGTTTTAGGCTTTTCCAGACCAAGGTCAGCATTACGGAGAGGAATAACATCGTAATCGTAATCTCTGAACTTCTAAAGTGCCACTCAAAAGCCAAATGCAGGGCACCAGCTTATTGACGAGCAATGTTATGGTGGTCTTGGGGTAAGTTCAGGATGATATACAATTCCTGGCAGCCAAATTTTTGTGTCGTGCGCAGGACTAATTTCACAAACAGTTTGACACAAAACATTAATACGTATTTGACAAATTATTCTACAGTCATGTTAGGACTCAAGGCCGAGTGAGGTCAGGTCTCATAATATGTCACAACGGGCGCTTGCTATGTGGCCCCTAGAAAGCCACAGTCATAATTTGAATCGAGATAGCAAGTCTATATTAGTGGGTTACCACAATCATTGGTTATATTCCTTAAATTTTGCTTTCAAACACTGACATAATTATTTCAATAATACTTCGTTGCTCCATGCACTAGTGTTTTAAGCGAAGGTCTCCTGTCGACATGACTCTCACGACCCAAGCTATAGCCTATAGGGCTACATCATTCAAGCGACCAGAAAACTTGATTAAACATTGTTCACTAGCTTAAATTGATTTATTGCTAGAATGACATTCTGTTTTAGCTTGATTTTATGAAGTCATACCTGGAACTTTTGAATAGGCCATTTGCTTCAAGCAAAATTTTCTGATATATCAGTTCTGCAAGACAGAAGAAATAATCACTATTCAGTAGTCATATTTGTAGCTGGATGTTGTAACATTCTCATGATCTATCTAGTCCATTCTTTGCTTTGACAAATTAAGAATCCTGAAGTACAACTTTGTGAAATAATGCAAACTCAAAAGCAATTTAAAAAGCAATGAGCAGAAGTTATAAAGATGTGTAAAGGACAGCAGCAGGAATTTTCACAATTATCTATTGTATCTATCAATTTAAATTGCGCCTCTTGCAGTACACACCAATCAGAGTTATGCTAATAATGCTAGAAGCAAGCAGAGAAGGTAAGGAAGAATAAGACCATTGAAAGAAGAGGCAAATGGATAAGTACTTATGGACGATGTTAACACTATACTAGAGATGTAAAAAAACATGTTTTTTTTGGCGTTGAAATATTTCAATGAAATATTTCAGTTTTATTTGAAATATTTCAGTTTTCTTTGAAACATTTGAAATTATTTTTTTCTTTACATTTTACAACTAATTACAACCTTAATAACAGTTTATTTATTTCTCTCATATTACATATTATATGCATTATTGTGTTAGTGATGACCATCCTCGAGATACTCAATTTATTTCTAATTACCTGTTTTTAAGAATGACTTTTATGAGAGTTACATTATATGTTGAAAAACATATTTTATTCACCAAATGTCACAAATTACAGTTTGATCTAATAAAGTAGATGTTATTGTTCATTGTTATGCTTAACATTTATTATTAATCACTTGTTTTGTCATAAATGAAATAAATGTGATTTTAGCTAAATTCTGCTAGCCTAGGACACAGTCAATCGTATAGAATTCGAAACACTTTAGTGACTTTACAAGACAAATTATAAATCACAAATACTATGTCAACTAGACTCAATAATAATCCGGCGAACAAAATTTTACAAAAAGTTCTAAGAATAGAACTTAGAACACAAACATAAATAGTACTATCAGTCAGACATATCTTTGGAACAGCACCATGTCATTGGAACAGCACAAACTGGTCCAACTCAAGACATTGTGTCAATTTGTGTGCATCCAATACTTAAAAAAAACATGTTGTTTTTTTGGTCATTGAAATATTTCAAAAAAACTGTCAGAAATGAAATATTTCAAATGAAATATTTCACGCTCACATCACTACACTATACTACTGAAATAATCAATAAATACTTAACCTCAGTGTTTACTTTGGAAGAACTGGGAACAACCATCAGACCAACAAATATTTTTTGGCACTGGGGAGCTGGGATTGTCACAGATAATGTTTACTAAGAAACATGCAGTGGATCAGCTGGGGAGGTTAAATATTGACGAGAATTGGCTCGATGTATGGATGAACTACATCCAACATTTTTTACATGAAGTGAGAGAAGAACTCGGAGAGCTACTAACACACATTATTATTATTATAATTATTATTATTCATTCATTCCGGAGATTTATATAGCGCCTCTTCAAGATGCCTACTCAGAGGCACTCCCAGCCCAGGCACGGCCAAACAGAAAGGATTATTATTATTATTTTTTCCCGAGGTACTTATTATTATTATTATAATTATTATTAATAATTATCATTAATTTTTATTATTATATTGTATTCGTTTGTTGGCACACACAAAAATAGTTGACACACCGCAACTGATAGTCTAGTCTGCTAGTCTGCAGTCAATCTATGTTCGTAAAATTAAAAATAAATAAATGAAAGAATACGTGTCTAAAATAAAATGAAGCTCATTAACATTTGAGTATAGGAATGATTTCGTTGTTGTTAAAACCCTGTGTGCAACATTTATTTCTGCATTTACCCGATCAATTAACTGAAAAATGAGCCGGGTCGAGGCCATAATATTATACGGTCGTTATAGAAAAACGCGAACATTTACATTTAGCTGTATGCTCGACATGTGAAATAATTTCTTACTTCGTGAGGAAAATCGTTCCAGCTCGCTACTTGACCACAAAATTGTAGATTAAATTTTGTTTAGTTGATCAACACAAAATGAACCTCTGCTAGTGTACCATAATATGACCGTGCATGAGATTACGTTGCAGTGCTTCCACTCTCCAGTTTTTTAAATCCCAAGATCTTTCAACAAAATTCCCAAGCTTGGCCAAACGTGTACCAAAAAATCCAAAGTAACGGAAAAGGAAATGTGATGAAATATGAAATGCGTTTTATACAATCACAATAATTATTCACAAAAATGCCGAGCTAAGAACTGGCAAAGAAAAAACCGGAGCACAACATTGAAGTTACAAATTACGTTTACAAGTTACAATAATAATAAACAGCGCAACTGACCCCAAGTCGAATTTGTACAGAAAAGTCACCTCAAGTTGTTTTCTACACAAGTCGACTTAAACCGACTTGGGACACAAACAAATCTAAATTTATCTCGCCACACTAATGATCGTGAGGCCACGATGGCGTTTAAGCAGTTGTATACTGTTTTTAGTGTGAACAAACGTTTTTAAGACCTATTGTGTGTTAGGGTTGTGTCATGACAATACACCTGTATATAGGCTATATGTATAAACATGATCTAGTTGAGCGGGCGGTCAGCGCCGCTTGTCTTATGTAAACATTGACTGAATATAGCTCGTACTGAGCACGTGCTAATAGCGCGGGAAAGGTTAGAAATTGCTGATTACAGTCGATTTGAATAATGCAGTTGTCTTAATACAGTAGATAGAGCTGTATATTGAGAGTGAAGTGTTAAGAAATATAGTTGATTTATGTTGACGATGCACACTGAATAGAAGTGTTGAAGATAAAAGTTGATTGTCATCTAATTTGAAAGAGTAAGAAGAAATATTAAAAAACGCAGAACGGTACTGCGATATTATTTTGTATTATCGACGCCGGTTGCGGCGGTTGAAATAAACAGCTACTTAACTTAGGCCTACTTATTTTTATCGGTGTCAATTTATCTATAGCATGAGTTATTACAAATTATTATGTTAAAGCGTCACACGTACGTTTAATAAAACTGGTGAATCGAAATGTTAATAAAAATGTTAGCACGTCTGCCTTTTCAAGAGCTGAACGCGCGCAAATCAATGAACTTTTAGTCGTCAGTGAATTCGACCCAAAGAAATCTGGATCGCATACTAATCAATCGATCGTTTTGCGCTACTTTGGTGCACTGCATTAGTCGTTTGCAGACGGAAAAACTGTTGTATTAGACAATGATCGACTTTATTGTCGGTGAGTGGTAGTACTGTGGGATGATACGCTTGCATTGCTATTTGAATGACGTTAGTGGCCAAATAATTATGACAACAGTATTAAACTGTGTCATTATAACACGCCATTCAGTGCAACCAGTCCGCGGTCCGCTGCAGATTCTTCTGTTAACCCATTAAAGCATTACAAAATTGTTCAAGAACAAACACAAACAGCTTAAAATAAGCCTAATAAGCAATTTTATTCATCAGGTGTTGAGATCTCATTACCAATTAGTATAAGAAATTAATGCTTGCCATGACATTTTTGTATTATTAGCCGTACGTAATCGTAATTACCATGTCAGAAGTCGACTTTAAGTCGGAAGTTGGTTGTTTTTCTGCCAAGTCGGGCAAGTCGTTTTGACTCCAAGTTGTCGACTTGAAGTCGACCTCAAGTCACTTTAGGGTCAAGTGGGGTCAGATTGGGTGACCAAAGTGACTCCCAGGTCTAGTTGCTATGCAAAATCCCCAGATCCGAAGTCGGACCCTTAAATCTCAAGATCTTGGGAAATTCCCAAGGAGTGGAGGCCCTGGTTGGTCATCTTTATAATCGATATCTATATTTAGATATAGCAACGGTTTTATCTAAATATAGATATCGATGTAGTCGCGAAACCTGGAAATTCCAGCGGAAAGGTCCTGAATGCGTAAACCGGTCAAAAAAGTTTGTTGATAAAATTAATAATTTATGTCTCAACTACTAAATCCCAGAGATTTAGTAGTTGAAATAGATTAGATTTAGGCAAACAAAATAATACAAGTATTTTAATTTGAATTTCAGTTCTCTTGAAATTGCTTACTTACTTTAAGAGGCCGTCCATAAATGACGTCACGCACCTAGGGGTCGGGGTCGGAAATTTGTGACGATGTGTGACATGGGGGTGGGGTCTGAGAGGTGTGACGTCACACCAGGTCTATGTAATTAAATTTAACAATTAAACAACAATTTAATTTTAACAATAACAGCACTAATAGTGGGTATTAAATTTTCATTATTTTTTTGATTATTTTAATGTATACGGGCACCATTATTAATAATTTGCTAATTATTTCAATATTTGGTCAGCGTTAGATTTTAAAATATGCATGCTCTCCCTATTTGTTCCACGAAAGAGCATTTTGCTTCGCCATGGAAATTTGGTTTTAGGGCGGGCGTCATTTTTCAAGGGGGTGTTACTTTTTGTGACGAAGTGTGACGATGGGGAGGGGTCCAAAATCGGCCAAAATTGCGTGACGTCATTTATGGACGGCCCCTAATTATAACCCTGATTCGGCACAGACAAGCGTGCGTTTATTTTAATATCGCCAAAGGAAAATTTAAATCATTCCGAGTACGGTACGAAGTTACGTAACGCAAGGTCTCTTATAACCTCACAAATCAATAAATGACTCCCGACAAAATATTCCTGGTCGCCAAAGTGCCGCCCCTCTGAAGCTGCTGCTCTGTGCGACCGCACTCCCTTTCACCCACCACGCGCCGCCACTGGCACTTCCAGTATTCGCCTCTTCGGTACGATACGCGGACGCCTACCGGCGAAAATTGTAAACAAGGTCGAATGACTTCCGGTTCAGTTGTAGACATGGAAACCCGCGTAAACATATAGACAGTTGTCAATAAATTTATTAAATTGCAGTTTAAATAATGGAATCTAGTGAGCGAACGAAATTTGTAATAGGTTTTAAAGCGACTGGACATCACTGTTGCGCATTAGGATGCAGTCATAAAAGTGCTATCGACGGCTGCAGCTTTTATTCGTTTCCGAAAGATTTAACGTGGTTCAACAAATGGGTGGATGCTGTCAAGAGATGCGCAGTGGATGATAACGGCAAAGTTTTGCCTCATAAGCGATGGATACCAGAACCACATCACAGATTGTGTTCGTGCCATTTCTCGAATCCACCTAATGCAAAGAGTAGGCGAATCGGCTGGAACCACGTCTTGCCAGACATGCTGCCAGGTGTCAAGGGTCACACACCTCGGAGCACTAAGAAGGCAACATCAAGGACTTCGTCGCTGCCGCCACCAAAGAGAAGAAAGATAGTGAAAGACGGTGATGGAGACATTGGAGAGCCAACATTAGAGCCTTTAGAGGTATCTTTTATGTTTCTTTAGTTATTGAATGCACCTTGTCCGTTGATTACACCCTTCTCTGTTATTGGCACAATAAAGTTGTGAATGCACATGACACGTTAAATACAAGGGATATGTGACTCCGGACTCGAGTCCGGCTTGGAGCGGACTTTTACTTGACTCGAGTCAGCCGGCGCCAGACTCCGACTGAACTTGGACTTGTACTGTTCAGACTGTTTCATAAACAAATGTTAAACGTCTATTATTATTGGTGAAACTTACTCTTAAGTCTAGTATTTATAAATAATCGTGTTGCTAACAACTATACTGCAGTTGTGCAGCAAGCAGAAATAATGATGAAGACAAAAAGTTCAATTTAACAGCTTTAAAAATGTAAGTAAGTCTTGGACTCGACTCGGGCTTGAGACTTACTGGACTTGGACTCGACTCAGACTCGTCAAAACTGAAAAGCCTGAGACGTTACATCCCTGTTGAATACAATGTCTTCTTTTAGAAATGCATAATATATGAGTAAAACATGTTTAAATGCAAGTGATTAATCAGCTTAAGTCGAGTATATATTATAATGTTCTATAGATGCATTTATCTTTCAACAAATGTATGCATAAATGTACCTTTGTGACCTCCAGTTTGTATCATAATTGGATGCAGCCCTGTAATTAATAAATCCTATACTTAGTTTAAAATGTCTGTGGCAACTATATTTTGTCATTCAAAAACTGAATTAGAGAATCTAATCTCAGCCATACTTTGTCTACCCCATGAATTTAATTCATCCAGGTCCTTGTGAAAAGAAGTAATGAGAGCCACAAATATGACTGCGAGCCCACGTTCTGTTTAATAAAATCAGACAACATTTTGGTCTGCATAATAATTGTATAGGGCCTACCACTAATTAGAAGTTTGTCTTAATCAATCAATATGCCTTTATTAATACCGCTGACAATAATGCAACAGTTTACAGAGTTCATATAACACACAATGACAAAGAAAATTTAAAACTCAATATATGCAACAGGTGCACCGTTTATAACAATAAACTATAAACTGTTAACTTGCGCGTTGAATATAAATAGAATAATTGTTTAGGGCCTACCACTAATTAGAAGTGTGTTTTATGTGTTGTAGACTGATGCGACATCTATGACTGAATATTCAACTGAACCTCTCAATCTGGACTCTGAATCACAGCCCGGCAATGATGAAATGCCAGAAATACCGGTAAGCAAATTAGTACCAATCATTCAAGATAACCATGCTGGTGATAAACATATACTGGATTACTAAATGAGTAAGTCATATAAATAGCGTAATAGAATTTAAACCGTTATACCAAAATTATTGCAGTAATTAATTTACTGGTGTATTATTACAGTTTAAGACTATCTCATGACAACTTTGTTTAAGAACAGTGATGATCAGTTTACATGACATTGTAGCAACTGCTTATAGCAAACTATTCTTCTACCTCTCCTGTAAGCTATGTTCAGACATTCACAACAGCTATTTCAAGTGCATCTTTAAATTTTGTTTTGAAAACTGAGTTTACCATCAATATAATGATTGCATAAAAACACAGTAAGTAAACAAAAACTTTTAACATAAAACATCTTGCACGTGACCTAAGCTTTGCTCCAGATAACTCGCTATTCAGTACTGTCAAATCCATAAATGTCAACAGTTCATGCATTCATAAACAAATACATCATTTTTTGCATTTCAGCTCATCGATAAAGTGAATCATGATCATGACTACATAGAAACGAAGCGAGGCGGTCGAGTTGCTGAAGTCATCGATCAAATGCAAGCAGCATGTCCTGAGATCAGTGACTTTTTGAGCGACTATAAACAGGCCAAAAGTTCTTCAGACCTCTTGAATTCTATGGAAGTTAAAGGGCAGCTGTTGTCTCTTAAGGCTGTTATGGACACACCCGATATGTTTCGGTACTACACCGGCCTGCCAAGCTACGACGTTTTTATTGCACTTTATCGATATCTTGAGCCTTTGGCGACTAACATGCAGTATGTGTCGTGTACCGGTAAAAAACATAACTCGATGCGTTTTCGCAATAAGCCAGGCCGATCACGTGCTTTATCTCGTGAAGAGGAGTTTTTTGTTACTCTGGTGCGAGACCATATCGCGTGTCCTTATTTCCCTGAAAGCTGGGAACATTGCCTAGACACTGATCAACAAGCTGTTGAGCATCAGTAGCTCTGCCTTTAGTAATATATAATCCATTCTAGTGCGGACAGCATTTATCAATGTTCCGGTAATTACGCCCTTTCTGTAGTGGTGCCAGCTTGGGTTTAAATGTTGGCCCATTGTAATTTGTTCTATACGTTGTTGGTTATCATGTGACAGCACAAATATATTTGTCATTGCTTCCTCAATTTTATCTCACAAGTCGGAACACCCTTGTGACAACATGCTTGTAAAATAATCTTCTGCCAGCTGTAAAACAGATTTTGGTTCAGTCTGGCTTGTTACAACGTTCACTGTAGCTGCTGGCAAAAGAATGCTATCAAATTCTGCAACTGTATCAGGTAAAATATTAACAGACTGATGGCATGGTTGTGGAGAATTTGAAGCCCACTGTGAGCCATCGGCAATTGTCAGGAATGGAACATCCGGCTGACATAAGCTTAACTCGTGAACTAATGCCGCATACCGATTAGGATCTACAGTTCTTTTTTCGGGTGCTGCAGGATTGAAGTCATGTAGGCGCTTTTTTGTGCGACTTGATTCTGACTTGCCAGGTGCTGTCTGATCGAATGACACGTGCTGTAATGGCACTGGATCAACCTAGAAACATAATGCCAAGCAGCAATGAAATGAACAATCGTGATCATATATCGCTTGCATGATGACAAGTAATCAAACTTGAACTGCTGATATTTGTGGAATTTTTGAAGTGTGGCACTGTCACTTATGAAGTGACTGATTAATCAGTGTGACGTATATAACTGCTATGACCAGATTTTTATGACTTATTGTATGAAGTCATTGTCATTGTCAGTATTTTGTATGATTTGTGCATTACTTCAGTAGGGAGCTGAACAGCTCGCCATTATGCTGGCAGCAATTGTGAACAGGTGTGCCTACCTTGCAAAGATTGTAATTATTTATGACTTTAATGTTGTCATATTTATGTTTGTTGTTAATGTAAATAGAAATTGTAATTCTAAAATTTGTTGTCCTTTGTAATTGTATTGTAATCATACTTAATATATGCTTAATTAACAAAGCTTAACAGAATCGAGTCAAATCTTCCAAAGTGGTAAAGGGAGGTTTTCAGGCGCTTGTGGAACTGGTCAAAAGAAATAGAAAAAAGGTCTGTCCTGAGGGACTGAGGTAACTGGTTCCAGCTATTGTTTGTGTAGCATACTTAATTTATGCTTAATTAACAAAGCTTAACAGAATCGAACAAATTACCAAAGTACATTATGAAAGTTTTGTGGTCTACCATTGCTCATTCTGTTGCTCTCTAGTTTGTTATGAACTGCAGTTACATTACATTATTACTTTAGTATCTGCAATAGACAGGTCACTGCCGATACGAGAGGGTCTGCATTCAACTTGCACGTTAGGCAAGATCTATGCATAGGTGAAATCTTTAATGCAATTTGCCAACTACGTAATACTTGCAGCAAGTAGTTGGATGACATGGCACATAATTAATGCCTTTAACTTTTTGCTACCCTAACATAATAAATTTGGCAAATAAATTATTTTACTAATTTCCAAAGCAATAGCACTAGCATAGTGGACCACATAACTGACCTTGGCTGCTTTTGGTGCATTCCAGGCACATAGAATCTCTGTGCTTGCTGGATCGTCAGGTAGTTGGTGATGTCCGAGGCTAGTAAAGTCTTCCAAGGCGAACAAAAGTGCGGCAACATGAGTACATGCTTCACCTTGACCAGCTGTGCACGTACATGATGACCCAATAGGCTTTTCAGTTTCCTTGTTGAACAGAACTATGCACTCGTAGATCGTCCCCGATGTATCAAATGACGGATTGCATCGACCTTTCAGCGCACATCGGTCACCATCGCCCATTGGTAGAAAGCTCATACTGTGCACATGGCCTGCTGCATACAGTTTGTATGAACGCAGTGTTTTGTAGCGCTTAATATTGTCTACAGTAAATGTCTCCAAATGTCCCGTCTCTGTATGGGTCACCGTATCATGGGACCTCAGAAGATAGTCGACAACAGCATTCAATGTAACAGCTGGACACTTACGAATATCTTTCGTTCACCCAGTCTTGGACTGTTTGACCTCATTTAACACATGACAAAACGTTCCAGGTTCGTCTTTAATACCGAGTAGCTCGCATACTAGGACGATCTTATGACGTCTGTTACCGGTAGCGCTCTTGCCATAATGTTTTAAGATGGCATTCAGCTCTTTAGCGCTCAACTTATCGACTTCAATCGCTGATTTAATGTCAGTGCACTTGTCCATAATTTATATGCTTTATTAAACTTAATATAATGCATAAAGTTTCATCGGGAAACATGTAAACATGCCGGTAATAACTATGTTGCAACCAATGTAAACAACCACGCCGGAAGTCATTTGACCTTAGTCCGTCAGTTGGCCGCTAGACGTCGCGCCCGACATTCCGAATTCGGGAATTCCAGCATTTAATTTCAATACACCTGGTAATTTCTGAGATATTATTAATTACTATTTCTGCAATCACCTTGTCACCTTGTGCCGTCGATTCGATGAATCCTAGCGACCGTCATAGTCAACCTTCTCAACGTGTTCCGATCCCTCGTCGCCTCTCTCAGCTCCGGAAGCTTCATCTCCATCGTCTCATGTATCTCATCCATCCATCTTCTTCTCGGTCGTCCTCTTCCCCTCCTCCCCTCCCCGCATGCCAGCATCGTATCCTTTTCTGCAATAGTGATGGGGAAAATGACGATTCGGGTGACTTTAGTGACGAATCTGATGCAGAGAATACCTAACGTTGTCTCGCAATCAACACACTCAGTTCTGATAGAATCTGGCCCAGAATGTCATAAATTTTAGAGTCTAGGATCGAGTATTATTTTAGGCTCTCATTTTATCTAGATTATAGTGTATGTTTCTACTATAATTGTTATTATAACTGTACTGATTAAATGTTTTCTTGTATACCCTACTGCTTACAACTAAATGTAGGCCACTAGGCCTTACTATAGTCTGAAGATTTTGCTTTCTATTGACAAATGATTATTATATTTAATGGCAATAAAGCATCTCTTTAGGCCTAAATCTGTGCCATTGTTTCAATTTAATTTTCCAAGAAGCACCGTTGACACCATTGGAAAGGGCAGAAGTTTCTATAGCTAGACCACGTACACTACTAAATTACGTTAAAAAATCTTTTCACCTTTGCACAGTTCACACAATGAAGGCACTTTTTAAATAGCGATCTATCTTTAATAATGATCAGCTATATGGTTATCAAAAACGCTGACTCCAATTCTTTAAGAATTCATAACGTTTTCATTTCTAAACATACAAGTCATTATAAGTTACAGATCCAACAACATATAATATATAAAATTATTCTTATTATACTTGGTTAAATTAGCGCAACAAATGTGATTGTATAATCTTGTTAGTCAAACGCGGTTTCCACATTGTTCTGCATAGATAAGAAGCATTAAAGTCTTCCTGTAAGATTTATATAGGCATGTAGCCTATACCAATTGTTCGCGATGGTTCAAAATGTTCCCAGCCAAGTTGACGCTCACCTTTCCAAGGCAGATGCTATTGTCGGCTATAATGCACAATCTAAATGAAATCCAGATGTAGTGTTTCCGCAGCACACCTGGTGCTGGTGCTAATTTTCTCCTAACAGCTTCTCATAAATGTCCTCTTTGAAAGCTTTTATCGAGTACATTCAGCCAAGATGTTTACGAGTAATTCAGTGTAGGCCTACTTTTTATGGTTCGTTGTTTCATCAAGCATGGTAGAAGATGTTGGGAAATGCGCAACTTTCTTCAGGCTCATCTGCGTCTCAATAGTCTCCAACTTCTGAGTCACTAGCTTTTCTATTCAGTTTCAGTACACGTGTTGAAAAGTAATCCTCTCCTTGAAGTTTCGTATCCAAGTCAGTCAGATATATTTAGGTATGTAAACAAAAATGCCAAGTCGTTTAACCGTTTTGTATTTTGTAGTAGGCCTAAGCAAGATAGAAAAACTCATTTGAGGAAAGCTAGGCGGATCGGATAAACACAGTGATGGGTAAGCAGGGTTGATCAACATTGTCCCAGTACCAGGCCTTTGCGCGTAAGCAATGTTTTGTCGAACCGCTTCGTAGACAGTGCATATTCTCTAAAAGTAATAAAGCTGAGCTACTGTGCATAATCAGATATAGGGTAAAGACTACTGGTGATGTCATTTGAACTGCATATAATACACGTGTATGTTAAATAATAGGGTGTTTGCTACTTTATTCCTGTTAATTCATGCCAATCTGTAAACTTTGTTTCTTTTCTTGAGATTCTTCTTTCAAGTTCCTTACACGTCTTTTATCAAATCATCAAAATCCACTCATCTTCTTTGTTCCTTGTGCATGAGACGCTACCGTTAGTAAAGCAGAGAGCGCTGTCGTCCCACCACTTGTTCATGAAAGATACAGTATCGCCATTCATTAGAGGCTCCGCTTTGTTGATCGTCCAACATTGTTTGCTCAAGGCCGTGGTCCACCTGTCAAAGTAAATTGCTCCAAATTCTGATGAATATAAAACATCGTAGTCTGGTACTGTAGAGTTCGAGGCTTTAATTCTAATGCCCTGTGGTGTTTTGTGAAGCACAAAATAAAACTGAGAATTCAGTCCAAGAGTTGCAGCTGGCCATCCTTTACGGGTAACAATAGTTAGGAATTTGTCCTGTGCCTTATGCTTTATTCTAATCTGTGTCTGGTCATAAAAAATCTTGCGTGGAACTAGGATCTTGGCCACACAGTTAGACCAATCTAAAGCAAACTTGTCACTGCTTTCGTCGCTTGTGTCTATGATGTGGTCATATCCGATTTCGTGGCCCAAAACATGAGACACAAGTTGCCATCTGATTAGTATGGATTTCGGAGCAACCGTCACTGATGCGGTCATTTCCTTTGTATCGTATATTTCTTGCTCTGATAATACGCTCTGGTAGCTTTCTATGTTGCAGATGTACTTATAATTTGCTTCTAGACGAAGGATCTTAAAAACCGCACCCTTTTCACCCTTTTCACTAACACTTACATCGAGGAAACGCGAGGAACTTTCCCCTTGATGTTCCTTTTGAGGAATCCAGAGCCCTTTAAGCCCTTTGAGCCACTTAGTCTGTATTGTAGATTCATTTGTGGTATCATTAACGTACTCGAAAATCCTCTCCAGTCTCGTGTGGACTTCTATCTCACGTTCTTCGTTTTGTTGATTGGGGTCGTTGAAAAAGCTTCGAATCATCTCGACACAATTTGAAGTAGCGGTATTCAACTTTGCTGCAATCATCATAAAATTGGCCGTTTCTGACATCTTTATGGTTTTTAAAAAAGTGGTCAACGTAAGGTAACATATGCTATCATTATATTGATTAAGCTCCTATGTCAAGAACAGACTGCATTGCCCACAGTGGCGACACCCTGAGATCATGGAGTTTTAGGCTTTCCCAGACCAAGGTCAGCATTATGGAGAGGAATAACATCGTAATCGTAATCTCTGAACTTCTAAAGTGCCACTCAAAAGCCAAACGCAGGGCACCAGCTTATTCACGAGCAATGTTATGGCGGTCTTGGGGTAAGTTCAGGATGATATACAATTCCTTGCAGCAAAATTTTTGTGTTCTGCGCACAGGACTAATTTCGCAAACAGTTCGACACAAGACATTAATAAGTATTTAACAAATTATTATACAGTCATGTTAGGACTCAAGAGTGAGGTCAGGTCTCATAATGTCTCACAATGGGCCCTTGCTAAGTGGCCCCTAGAAAGCCACCGACATAATTTGAAGTGAGGTAGCAAGTCTATATTAGTGGGTTATTAGCATCATTGGTTATTTTCCTTATTTTGTTTTCAAACACTGACATAATTATTTCAGTAATACTTCGTTGGCGCAAGCAATAGTGCTTTAGCGAAGGTCTCCTGTCGACACGACTCTCAAGCTATAGGGCTACATCATTCAAGCGACCAGAAAACTTGATTAAACATTGTTCATTAGCTTAAATTGATTTGTTGCTAGAATGACATTCTGTTTTAGCTTGATTTTATGAACTCATACCTGGGACCTTTGAATAGGCCATTTTCTTCAAGCAATTCTGATATAACAGTTCTGCAAGACAGCATAACAAATCACTATTCAATATTTGTAGCTGGATGACATAAAACCGTCTGAATTCGAATACAGTTATGTAAGCATTTGTCAGCAATAGGAGACTGCTTGGCGTTGCCACATCACATCTGAAACAGTACCAGTCAGTTCTCGATGCCGCCATTACTCAGCGGCAATTTTACCACTTCAATGCAACTATTCATGGGGATCTAGATACTGGATCTCCGTAAGCTACTAAATCGAGTAGGCTACAGGATGGTGTTACTCGTCTGTAACAGCCTTTACCATTTGGTCCAGATTCCCTCATCGAATTATGCACGTCGATTAGTCATCAAAACCGACAGACACTCAGACAGATGGATGGACAGGTACACAAAAAGACAAAGACAAAAGACAGACTTTATATATAGGCAGACGAATGTTTCAAATTTCAACGTTACGTAGTTTTCAACTAAAGCCATGGATGACAACAATCTGACATTCTCTCGTTATTCGTTGCACAATAGACCTACCTCAACAAAGTTTCCCTCGTGTCTTATATCGCACTAGGATTCGAATACTGGATGGCCTAATATTTATTATGGTAGACTTAAAACAAAAAATTGACTGGGAAAATGAGATGGAGAGAAGGGCAAGTGTAGGATTTTCTCAGATTTTATTAATGCCAGTTTATACAGTTTTATTTCAATGATATGGAGCCAAACAGGGAAGGAAATAGTTTGGGCTTAGTGTGTAGGGACCTTGAACAAGTCCTTCACTCACAGCTGCTCATCAACATCGATTGATGCTCGGTTATAATGGCACTTGAAAATGTGTAGTAATGATAGTGATAACGTCTCATGAAATATTTGTAGACAGAATGTGAAATTGGGGAGCATTTGCACACTTCTGATCATCAGGTAGTCAGATGGAACTAGTTGTAGCCCTACTAGATATGAAGCAGATCCAGGAAGTCAAAGCTCATGTAAGAAGACTCGATTTCTTTGACTCAGTTTATGAGTTATGAGGAAATTTGAAGGAGAATATTTTGGTGGATGGAATTTAAGGTATGGGAGTGAATGAAGCATGGAGATACTTTACAGAAGTCATGAGGGAGTTTATTGAAAGAAATAATTCCCAAGCAAACACCAATAAGAGCAGGCCTTTGGTGACACGAGAGATGAAAAAGGGGCAAAAACGAGAAGGGTAATTAATGAAAAAGTATGACAGAATTTTCAGAAGTCGAAGAAGAAAGCAAAGAATGGAATTTGATCATGAGAATGTGGCAACATTCTCATGAGTCCATTCTTTGCTGTGACAAATTAAGAATCAGCACAACAATGTGAATAAAAGATCGGCAATATTGCAAACTCAAAAGCAATTTAAAAAGCATTGAGAAGAAGTGATAAAGATGTGCAAAGGACGGCAGCAAGAGTTTTCACAATTATTTTAGAAGTAAGTGGAGAAGGTAAGGAAGAGTAAGACCACTGAAAGAAGTTCTAAGCAAATGGATAAGCAATTGTGGACGACGTTAACACTGCTGAAATATTCAATAAATACTTAAGCTCAGTGTTTACTTTGGAAGAACTGGGAAACATCCATCAGACCAACAAATATATTTTGGCAGTGGGAGCTGGGATTGTCACAGACAATGTTTACTAAGAAAACTGTAGTGGATCAGTTGGAAAGGTTAAATACTGACGATACTGTTCGCTTGATATATGGATGAACTATACGTACGTTTTACATGAAGTGAGGGCTTAATCGCAATGCTATTAACACATTTATTATTATTATTACAGCGTGCCCCAAAATATGAAGTCGCTGGGACTTCAACTTATTTACAGGCGAACTACATCCAACATTTTACATGAAGTGAGGGCAGAACTCAGACAACTATTAACCATTACATCTTCAATTAATCGAAAAATGTTCCTGAAATTAAAAATAAACAAATGAAAGAAAATGCACATAAAATAAAACGAAGCTAATTAACATCTGAACATAGAAATGTTTTTTTTTGCTAAAACCGTGTGTGCAAAAATTGTTTGTGCATTTACCCGATCAATTCACTGAAGAATTAACAGGGTCGAGGCCATAATATACATGGTCGATATAGAAAAAAGCGAACATTTACATTAACATTTAGCTGTATGCTCAACATGTGAAATAATTGCTTACTTCGTGGGAAAAATCGTGAGTAGACGTGTCAGCTGGCTACTTCACCACAAAATTGTTGTTGACAGTCTTGTTGTTTACCATAGTAACCTTGCATGAGATTACGTTGCAGTGCTTCCACTCTCCAGTTTCTTAAATCCCAAGATCTTCCAACAAAATTCCCAAGATTGGCCAAAAGTGTACCAAGAAATCCCATTTTGCGGGAAAAGAAAAATGTGATGAAATATGAAATGCGTTTAAATTATACAGTTACAATTATTCAAATAAATGCCGAGCTAAGAACTGGCACAGAAAAAACCGGAGCACAACACTGAATTAACAAATTGCAACGTTTACAAGTTACAATAATAATAAACGTCTTTCAGAGACCAACTGAGCGAGTTTTTTATAATCTAATTCGCTGCTTAGTTGGAAAGTACGGCAAAAACTAGTCTGTAGACCTTAGAAACAAATCCAGAGATTGCTGCGCAAAATCCCCAGATCCGAAGTCGGACCCATAAATCCCAAGATCTTGAAAAATTCCCAAGGAGTGGAGGCCCTAGATAGTGACTATATAATTATTATAGCAACAGTTGTATCTAAATATAGATATCGAGTCTAAGCATTGCCTTCTAGTATCTATAGGCAATGGTCTAAGTTGCGAAACCCGAAACCTGGAAAATCCAGCGGAAAGGTCATGAATGCGTAAAACGGTAAAAAAAAGTTTTAATAAAATTAATAATTTATATTGAAATAGATCTAGATTTGGGCAAACAAAATAATAAGCCTACAAATATTTTAATTTTAATTTCAGTTCTCTAATTATAATATGTCTTAATTATATTAATTTGATTTATTATTATTATTATTATTATTATTATTATTTCGTATTTTTATTATTATTATTATTATTATTATTATTATTATTATTATTATTATTATTATTATTAGACTGATATCTGTAGCGCGCCTAATACAATTGGAATCTTGCACAAAAGCGCGTATCAGAAAAATCAATCATAGCTAGTAGCACAGTATAAATAATTATGCTAGTAGGCTAAAATTCTTAAACAGGTGTGTTTTAATGTTAGTTTTGAAAATCGATAATGTTGAGGATTTGCGGATAAAGACTGGGAGTTTGTTCCATTATATCCCTGATTCGGCACAGACAAGCGTGCGTTTATTTTAATTAATATCGCCAAAATCTTGTTGAAATGGCAGACTCATTAGGGCCTAATTATTCATATGCTGGTCCTTGCTGGAATGCCTTTTCTGATAATCAAGTGAAATGGAGATCAAAGTGAAATGTCTCCGTATGGCGGACATGCTTTGTAGGCTGCAATAACAAAAAAGAGCTGTAATATGCTAAAATTAATCTTTATCGGCGGCGACGGCCTATGTTGTCATAAGCTGCCTTTAAACTGTGGCTCGAAATAACAATTGCGTACGAATACAGCGTAATTTGCTATGATTTTTTTAATTCTGAGATAAAGTAATTAAGTAAGCGTGTTCTTTATTAAACGCTACGCACGGTGCTGTAGGCCTACATACAAAGTTATCAAAATAGTAACAGAAATTTAGTAAATAATAATTAAACTATTAACACTGTGGCCTAGCTGTACAATATCCTAGCCAGGAAACCGCGCCTGGTCAGGGAATCAAATCAAGAACACGGTTGTGTGAGCGTGGGCGATGGTAATTATAATCTGCGACTTTAGCATAGTTACGTCATTCTTTTCTAAACGCATCTGTAGCCTGTAGGCTACACAAAATAAACAGTTTTAATAACCTAGTAATTTAGACTATTTTAGAGATAAATAAATTTTGGAAGGCACCATAGCTGGCTGATTTCGACCCCAAGTAAAGCGTCATCTGACGAATATATACGAAACTATTATTATAATAATGACGGCAACCAGAAAGCGATCTGAAATCGCAATTGCTTAAATGCACTTCCACTCTTCCAGCCAGTGGAGGCGCCAGGATTTCAGGTGGGGGGGGGGCTAAAGCTCCAAGCCCTTCCCTTTTGTCTGTTAATGGTTATTGCAATGACGTAGAATGACGTAAGCCATGTTGTCCATGGGAATGAAGGCGCAAACAGCTTAACAGGCAAACAGCGTAACAGCACGATTGAGACCAGGCACGCGCAGAGATTTCTGTTCTATAATTATATTATACTAGATGTTGGCCCGTCCTAAGACGGTTAAAAACAATTTGAAAATGTAAGAGATGCGTCTTCTCGTTATATTGACATAAGCCTTCTCCCTCCCTACCTATATCCGTCCGTCCGTTCCTCCCTCCCTTTCCTTTCCTCCCTCCCTATTATATTATACTTCTCTCCCGTCCGTCCCTTCAACGTCCCTCCCCCCCCACGTCTCTCACGGCGATCGTATATTATATTATATCCGTCCGTTATAGGGTAAGTCCCTCTTTATTACGTCCGTCCGAGGGTAATGAAAATGTCAGTCACTATTATTCTCCCCTCCCTCCCCTCTCTCCCTCCTCTTACTTCTCTGCCGTCCCTCCCCGGCCGTCCGTACCGAGTTCCCTCCCTTCCCCTCCGTCCCTCTTTCGTCTCTTGCTATTAGCGCCGTGTATTGCAGGCGGTCTGTTCTGTTAGTAGTTAAGATTTATGTCTTCTGTCATTTGTGTTCTTGTGAATTGTTTCAATTGCATAACTGTACACTGTAACCGGTTGCGGTTGGTCAACCGGATTGTTTCAATAAACGAAAATATTATTAATGTTACTACTCAGGGGCGCTCCCGACCCCAGCACGGCTGAAAAGGACAGTTTGGAGGCAAGAATAGAAAGATTCAGAGTGGATTCTGGGATGCAATCGCAGCGCCAAAGGGAGCCCGTTCCAGAGCGAGGGGCCAACCACTGAGAAGGCGCGATTCTGCTTAGTAGCTATGCGGGCAAAGTGACCATGAGCACGCCCGCTCAGTAGAGCGGAGAGAGCGACGACCCGGAGCACTCAAGGTAGGGCAGCAGAGGTCGCGTAGATGGGCGGGGCGAGACCCAGCCAACAAGGACCGCCATTCCCAAGCTATGATCCGGTACGAGATCCGCTGCAGGAGGGGGAGCCAATGAAGCACATCCAGCATATAAGCTGAGACATGGCCAAATTTGGGAATGCGTCCGCAAAGGCGTGCGGCAGAGCGCAGGACCCGGTCCAGGCACCCCGACCGAACAACTGGGAGGCCAACATAGAGTGAGCAACAGTAGTCAAGTTAGACTTTGATAAAAGAGTGGATGAGTGTGGCGGTGGCGTCTGGATTAAGTGAACGAGCAACAGTGCGGAGCTGGCGCAACTGATAATATGAATCACGGCAGAGGCGGTGTACAAGAGGGGCAAAGGTTAACTTCTGGTCCAGTGTAACTCCAAGGTCAGGTAACGGACAACAGAGGAAAAGACAAAATGGGAGAAGTCTGCAGCAATGGTGGATAGATCCAGCTTCGCAAGCTGCTGCCGAGTGCCCAGCCAGATAAATTGGGGTTTTGATGGGTTGAGGCGCAGGCGGTTCGTTGACATCCAGGCCTCCAGGGCACCCAAAGCCTGGCTCATTGTTCGAACAGCAGCGATGGCGTTAGCAGAAAGGCAGTGTAGGTAGGCCCGAACGTCGTCGGCGTACAGGTGACTCAGTACAGCAGAAGCAGTAAGTAGGGAACCAATCTCAGAGGTGTAAATAATGTAAAGAAGAGGACCCAGCACCGAGCCCTGTGGAAGGCCGTGAGGGGCAGGGACCCATGAGGACCCATGGACCACACAGAAAGAGCGCTCACTGAGGAATGAACCCTGCCAAGTAAGAAAGTTACCCGAGATGCCAAATGAAATTTGCAGCCGCTTAAGTAAAATTTCATGATCGACAGTGTCGAAAGCGGCATTAACGTCGAACAAAGCCAGTATAGAGTGAGTTGCGAACTATCTACAGCCCCTTAAATGTCAGAAAGGAGACGGAGCAATCGGTCAACTACGTCCAGCACGCCCCATGGTTTTCTAAGATACCCATTTTGGCATCGTAGTTCTACAAGAATGATTAGGCCTACATTTGCAGTTCTATACGAATTATTATAGATGCAGTTTTACAAGAATGATTAGGCCTACATTGGCAGTTCTATACGAATTATTATAAATGCATGCAGTTCTACAAGAATAATTAGGCTTACAAATGCAGTTCTACGCAAATTATTAGGCCTACAAATGCAGTTCTACAAGAATGATTAGGCCTACAAATGTAGTTCTACACGAATTATTATAAAGAAAGAGCAGCGTAAGTTGGGAAAAGTCGATACCCATAAGTTGTCTACGGTCACCCAGCCAAATAAGTTGTATTTTAGAGAGATTTAAGAGTAGCCTATTGCAGGCCATCCATGACAGATTTTCCATTCTGGCCCATTCATCATTGAATGCAGTGCTACCACTCCTTGGGAATTTCCCAAGATCTTGGGATTTTGATGTCGACTTCGGACCTGGGGATTTTGCAGAGCAATGTAGGTTTTTTCTAAGGTCTACAGACTAGTTTTTACCGTACTTTCCAACAGTTGCAGCGAATCAGATTAGAAAAAGACTCGTTCAGTGTTCTGTCTGAAAGACGTTTATTATTAACATTGTAACTTGTAAACATTAAATTTTTTAATTCAGTGTTATGCTCCGGTTTTTTCTTTGTCAGTTCTTAGCTCGGCATTCTGTTAACAACTGTGATTGTTAAAATGCATGCCATATTTTAACAAAACGTTTTACTTTTCAGAAAGTTGGGATTTTTGTACACATTTGGCCAATCTTGGGATATTTCTGGCAAGATCTTGGGATTGGGGGGCGATGGGGGGGCGAAAGCGCATTGGATAACACACTGGCATAGAGAGCGAGAGGTACCGAGTTCGAGCTCCGTATGGCGGACATGCTTTGTAGGCTGCTATTAGCGTCGTGCATTGAAGGCTGTCTGTTCTGTTAGCAGTTACTATTTATGTCTTCTGTCATTTGTGTTCTTGTGAATTGTTTCAATTGCATAATTGTACACTGTAACCGGTCGCGGTTTGTCAACCGGATTGTTTCAATAAACGAAAATATTTTTATTATTATTATTATTTCAGAAATGGAGAGAGGTAGCACTGATTGAATGGTTGTCTAGGCCTATACCATACTTTTGCTTTCTTATGTAGGCCTAGCGGCGTGTGAGATCCCTCGCCCGTGTCGCCAGACTCACCACGGTTATCACTACAATGAGTCGAATTAGACGATGACATCACAAATTCCGGTTTAGAGCTGTTTACATTACGAATTTACGACGATTTGTGCAGACTTATTCGTATTTCGTAGGCTTTACAATTACATAGAAATCGGATGTAAAATATGTACGGAATCTACATATGAAGAATGACGTCATGGTAGGCCTATTCATAATATAAGTGTGTAAGTAAGGAAGAAAAAAAGTAAACGACGAATAGCCGTAAGACACATGGCCAACGATCAAATCACTCAACGACAAGTCAACAAGTAAATTACCCATGTTTATCACTCTAGAGTCTGTAGGCCTATACAGAAAAAATCCCATGATTATGCAAAATAGATCCTAAGTCAAGGCCAAAAATCCAAAGAATTTGGGGAAAAATCCAAGAAGTGGTCACACTGGTCACGGCCTTCTGAGTGAGCTTCTGCCTGTGACGTCACAGTGTGTAGCTCTAAGACGTTTTGTGTAGACTGCATTGCGTCACAGCTCTCACTAACAGAAGCTTTAGCCAATAACAAACGTTAATTCTATGTAGCAGTGGTAGGCTTACATGCATATATACAATGACTGTTCCAGCAGTCCTTACAAGAACATAATATCTTAAATTATTAATTTGTTTGTCAATCAAAAGTCTGAACGAAAAGATCCAACGGCGGTCGCAAAAGGTCGTAGGCGATTGAGCTCGCAAACCTACAGGGACGTTTAGAAACCTGGTGTCCATGGGAAGGAAATATAGCCGTATAACCATAGACGTGTTCTACACGCTTACCAAGGCTGTATTAATACCCTATGACTTATATAGCCTAAGTAAACAGGGCAGCTTACCTTCGCAATTATAGGAATGACTTTTTGCTGTGAACTGCATGAGAGGATCCCACCAAAGTTCTCGCGCATCCCCAGCGTGTAGCTTAATGTAAGTACCAGAAGATCTCTACTCAATAATCTACTTTCTTATTTTCAATTCTAAATAAACTTCCTCAATGCCAATTAACTCCGCCACTGCTCTCACTCGGATAGACTAAACGACAGACAATAAGCTAGTTCAGCATTAATTTTCCCGCAGTGCATGACGGGAAAGGTGATAGTTCCCCGTTCATAAACAAAGCGAAACATGGCGGATAGCTTAGACGAATTGTTCAAAGTGGACGACTTTAATCGATGGAATGTAGATGATTTGAAGAAATTTATAACAGAAAGATGCCACAAGACAACCTTCATCGAGTTAAACATGAACTCGTGGCAATCAAATATCGTCTAATATTTGCGTAAAAGTAGATCATAGCAACATCGCTACCGGCACCATTCGGTTTGTTTCTGAACGGTGACCTATGACTGGAAGTAAAGTAAACTGGCTGCGCATGCGCACTGGTAATGCTGAACTAGCTTATTGGGATCGACTGATGATATGACAGCCAATCCGGACCAAAGAACAAGTCCAAGTATGACAATCGACTTGAAGGCCATTGTGGGTATGGCATCCAGTTGCTATCTACAGCGCGTACTGAGGCCAAAAAGTGCAAGGAATCCTAACACCTCACCTCACCCAGTGTATTGGAAACAAAGCGTGGTAAAAGTTATTTGATTGACCTAGGTCAAAGACGCACAAATGGGCGGACAGACGCATGCAAAGACAGACACCCATTGTGAAAACAGACTCACACTAAGAGGGTGGGAAGCCAATACACGTAAAACCCCTTGTATGGTCTAAAGCACAAGTAATAGGTTATTTTCAAGAGGGCAAAGGCCACCTTTTTATATGGTATAAAAGTATATGGTCATTTAAACATAGTTCGCTTGAAAATCGTCTTCAGCAGCCAAAAGAATACATGACTCAATTGGAATTGGAAGCAGTAGGCTACAAGATGTCTATATAATACGTAGTTACGTATACTATCAGCTCAACGCTTGTCATTAGGCCTATACATCTTTTATTATTCATATAATTTATTTGTTTGCGTTATACTATGAGCTTTAATTTTCAGCCATTTTCTTTGCAAAACTATTAAGAATTTATACACTTATATTGTAGGCGCATAGGAAGCAAGATCTTTTCAAAGAGCTCATCGGTAATAATCGCTACCTGACTGCCATCATAATTATACAAAGATGATCTCATGGTACACAGCCGCAAGTACGATGAGAGAAATGGGAAAATGTATCCCACTAGGAAGGACGTTTCATTCACCAATACCAGATGGACAATGTTCGTCATGTTACGCCCGTCCTCCGCTCGACAGATGTCGCCGGGATCGTCTCTGACGCGGGAGAATCGACGTGTTGCCGTGGAACCATAGATGAAGCAATGGACAGGAAAGATACGTCTCTGGGGTTCAAATCCACTCTAAGAGAACCCCAGATGTGACGTCTCTTTCCTGTCCATAGATTGATCTACTAGGCTTAAGCTCGATTCAAACTGAAGTTACAGAGGGCCAGCCACAAACACGAGAGACTTTGGGGAAATTTATGGAGCGCCAGTTCCAAACACGAGCCTTACTACTTAGCCGCGCACTGCGTCGTACCATCGACGTCACGTAGGCGTCACCAATGACGTCATCACAGGCTTTGCTGCGGCCAATGTAAGGTTAATGCTATCATGCGCAGTTACTATAATACCAGATGGCAAATCATACGAGTGGTTGGCCGCGATTCCCAGCTGGGAAAGGGGAACGTCCGTTACTTCCCGTAACAAGCCTGAGTTCATTTCCGCCTCAGAAACAGTCTGAATAACCTTATCCATTGGCAGGCTTCCTATAAATGCATGAGCATCCCATTCGGTCACATCATGAAACATCGGAGTTCGAACCCACAGTCCTGCCCCAGGACCCATGAAGGTTTTCGTCGCGATGCGTGTTTGGAAAACAGCGCTATCAAACAAATGTTTACTTCTATTACCAGACGTGGTCTTAAGTTCTGCATCTGCTTTTATCAAACTGGGCCATAGCCCGGCCATTGACTTTGAGATTCCATATTCAGATTAAAAGAAGTATTTATTACTGAATATCTATCTTAAGCTTATATCAACTAAAATGCGATTACAACAATTCGGTTTTATCAATTATCAAATTGAGGCGCAATTCGTCTGGAGTTCTATGCCTAATTTTGATTCGCAACTTCAATTATTAATCAAATTCAACCTAAATATATTCACGAAATAAATCGAATTTGTCACCGATACAAAACGTTTGAAGGCCGTCCGAAAGCTTCTGGAAGATTCCGTTGATCGCTTTGACTGTTGAGCGATAGCGACACACATGAATCACCGACAGTTCAAAGTCCTTGTTTCGATCGAAACTGCGGTCGGATCGAATGCAAATCTAGCTTCGGACCAGGGCTGTATTAACTTAGGTGGAGGTCCCAGCGCACTGCCGTGCACGGTCAGGGGTCCACAAAAACCAAACTTTTTTCATAAATGAAAAGTTGGGGTTTGCCCTTGTTTTTCCTTTTTTATGGGTTTGTTCCACGCGGCAATACATACTTGAGATTTTCCTATTTCGGATCATAAAACTCATTAAAATGGCATAATACCGTTCAAATTAATCAGATGCATAAAAATGAAATTACTAGAACAGTTGAACCGTAGAATGTCATAAAACAAAGTTAACAAAGACCATGCAACAATTGCCAAGAGAGTTGAAGAGATCTCAGCCGGTAGAAATTTTTGGCATTTATAATTTCTACTTTCCCAGGCAAATTTGTCTCCCTGGATACACAAAAAACCAAAATTTACGTTTTTCTGGTTTGTAAGGAAAGCGAGGAAGAGAGCGAAATCGCCATGGAAAGGGAGTTCTCTCCGAGCTTTGAAATGGAGGAAAGGGAGGCGGAAAGCAAGAAATGGAGGAAAGGGAGGAAGAGAGCAGAAATGTCTACAAAAGGATTACGAAAGACTGAAGAAATGGAGGAAAGGGAGGAAGAGCAGCAAATAAAGAGGAAAGGAGGAAAGAGCGTCAAATGGAGAGAAGAGGAAGAGCTTTTAGCGAAGTGGAGGAAAGGGAGGAAGTTACGTTACTTTGAAATGGAGTTGAGGAAAGAGCCAACCGTCAGGAGGTTCGTCAGAGGCAGAAATGGAGTTGGGAGGAATTGTCGAGATTGTGTCGTCACTAGCTCTTATCACCGTTATTGTGACGCTTTGTCATCAAGTAATGTTCACTTTCAGTTTAAAAAATGTCCATTTACATAAGGACACTTCTTTATTGTCTGGACTACAGTATGTCACGGATAATGACCAGGAACAGCCAATGCTATGTTATAAACTGAACGCCATTTTACAAATGATCCTAGGATGCACCATTTTATATATTTCAGAATGTCCTGTTAAATGAGATTCTTACAAGGCTCTTTACAAATAGCCAGGGAAGATACATTTCTAATTTACTTATTGCACGTGTAAATGGGAATTACTTTTAAATTTTATTGCTGTTAAACTTGTTATCATCGTGTAGTAGTTATTATCATATTATTAATCTTATTGCGTACTTGTCAGTTTGAATAAATAAACTAATATTATTATTATTATCAGTGATATTAACACCTAGAGCAGATCATTAATGCGACTAGTGAGTGGCACTAATTGAGGCGTCGTTAGTAACTTCTATTGATTATGCAGATATAACAATGCATTTTGCTTATCAAACATATTATGTTTACATTAGAATATTTGCATAGCAACTTTTGAGAACATATTATTATAGACGCTATATAAATGTATATGCAGTCAGTAGCGCAGTCGAACATATCTTACAGTCTCTTCTTCGTTAACGTCATGAAAAGATTCAATCGTCGGTTCCTCCTCCTTCTCCTCCTCAGCATCTGGTTGTGATGCAGTTTGTCAGCTGCATTAGCAGCAACAACATCCAATACGGACACAAGCCTTGGCAATCTGCGTAGGATCTTCATCTGTTGAATAATATAATAGATGTGCCTTGGATTAGCTAAGCGAGAGGGAACTCACACGGAGTGCAGACCAACGCGGCTAAGACTTACAGAAAATAAGAAACGATGACATGAGACAATCATCGGTTATCCAAACAGCTCTGCTATAGACAAAGTCGTTCGGCGAAGACTCCGATGGGTTGGACATGTAGAGAGAATACCACACAATGCACTACGTGCAGTATTCGAACAGAAGTAGAAATAAACACAGATACTGCGCTGGATAGATAATATAAACGAGGACATAACATTATTATACATATATAATACATATATAATTATATATATATAATATATATATATATATATATATCTGTGGTGATGTCAACATTCCTGTTACTCAGCCGGATGAATACTAGCCAATTCGCTAGGGGACGACACAAAATTTTGTACAACTCATGCGAGTCCGGACAGAGGGAGGGAGGGAGACTGGGAGAGGGATACAGAGGGGACGTGGCGGGAGGGGAAGAAGAGGGGAGTGGTAGGGATGGGGAGGCGATAGGGAGGGGAAGGGAAGGGGAAGGGTTGGGACACGGTGGGAAGGAGATCGTATACGCCATGAAGGTAGTTTCAACCGTCTTAGGACGGGCAAATGTCTAAGGGAGGGGAGGAGGCGGGAGGGGATTGCTAATGAATGTACCGACTTTCCATCGCCGCCAAATGGCTTGTGTCAGAACTGATGATGATGATGATGATGATGATGATGATGATGATGATGATGATGATGATGATGATGATGATGATGATGATGATGATGATGATGATGATGATGATGATGATGATGATGATGATGATGATGATGATGATGATGATAAACAGGGCTTAGTGAACGTAGTGTGAGGAATTGAAGTTCAGAGTATCTGGCAGAGATGCCAGCCTTGATGGATGTAATGAGATTCAAGAGATTTCACTCATTTTAGGTAGTATCTACCAGCAGCGTCGCCACGATTTAAAGAGTAGGCCTTTGTATAAGGCAGTTACGGAGCTTTGCAAGTATTGACAGTGTTTCGTGCAATTTTAAGTAATATAAAATACACGTTTAAACGGGTTAAAAGCATTTTCTAGCTTTTAGCAGACACAAAGTGGTACTGCAAAAATATGTTGTTGCCGTACCTGGCGTACCACTTTATAAAGTGGTACGGCAAAAGCCGTTAAAACACACAAGCATAGGGGGCACCGCCTCTGGTATACACATAATTTGATATTAATAGTGTACGACTCAAGTTTCATGAAACTTCTTCGACTTCTGAGGAAAGAGAGAACCGTCTTGTAATCTGTGTTGCCATCTAACGTCAAAAGGATGAAGGATTTATAGTGGCAGTAATGCCAAAAATTCTTCAGGAACCTATATTTCTGTTCCGGTAATAAACGTTACTGTTTGCTGGCAAAATTGAAGTCTGTTACATTTTGCGTGTGCCCAGCCCAGCTCATTGTAGTGAATTATACAGTAGTTAGGAATTTATGTAGATCCAACTTCTAACCGTCCTTCCTATATAGCCTCTGGCTCCTGAATTCCGCTCTTTTTCGGTTCCTCCACCATCATTACCAATCACCCACCATCACCTAACTCAGGCTCCTTTATCCATAGCCCATCGGGCTTTGTAGTTTGTACTCGAAACTAGTCTCACCTCTTCAAGAACTCTTACCCCGACTTACCTGATCCTCCACCTTCCAATTCTCTACCTAAACGACACCCACCTTAACATCTACTCTGACCCTCTGGAAACCGGACTCGGACCTCATTCGGACTACCAACTGGCTCGGAAGCAGTGTTTAATCTAGACGTCTCTGGGGGGGTAAAGTTCCCCCCAGGATCGAGTTTTCCCCCCCAGAAAAATTAAAGAGATGAAATTTTAGAGAAAAATAAAGACATGTAATTTTGTTCTTGGAATTTTCTTGTCTTGAAAACTCTCGATACTAACCCCCCTCGAAAATTCTTCTTGGAAAAAGTCTTGTTACTACCCCCTCGAATATTCCATGAAAATTTTTTGAAGTCTTGTTCTTGGGTAACACTCGTCACTACCCCGTCCCCGGTCGTCAACTTTTTAATAAGCTGGATACCCCCAGAACCCTCGATTCCCCCGACAGCAAGGGGACTAGATTAAACACTGTCTGTGAAGCGCTTGTGAATAAGCTGGTGCCCTGCGCTTGGCTTTCGAGAGGCACTTTAGAAGTTTGGAGATTACGATTATGATTCAGTAATTATGCTGCATGCTGGCCTATATACTAGAGTCTCCACTGTATCAGCAAGGTTGAAACAAATGTTTAGCTATCATTTTCATGCAAAACACCCACTAAAAAGACACAGGGAGTCAAGCAGAAAAGCAGACAGACAGACAGAATGCTATGGAGGCAGACAGTGTGATTGGTGGATGTAATGAGATTGGACAGAACTCAATAATTTAAGATGGCACCTACATAGCTTGAGGCTAATAGGATATAACTCGTGTCATAAAAATGATAAAACATCGTCGACTTCTGAGGAAAGAGATATCCTTGTAAACTGTGTTGACATCTAACGCCACAGGGATTACAAGACAACGCAGATACATTGCACCAGATAAACAAAAACATCTTAGGTTGAAATGGAATCAGACACCAAACACTAGGAACATAAACACCAGAGATAAACAACTCAATAAACAACTCTTTCAATAAGTTATTTAGTCCGGTGTTACAAATTTTTCGCTTGCAGATCATAAATTGAGACGTTCAGCTCTACGCCGCAAAATAAATGTAGACGTAGAAGTTTTTTCTACAACGACTACGTGATCTCGATCATGGCCATTTTCAATGACTTTATCAGATGAAATCCTTACCCACCGCTGCCTGTGAACTGGCGCAACGTCACTTTAGGGACCTGGTTTTCGACCGTGTTTCTGAGCTGATAAGTTCGTCACAGATCATGGCTATTCGATTACAAGTCTTCCGTATTCATTGCCGTCAAATGGCTAGCATCTTGAATTGATGGTGGTGATGATGATCCAATCAGGGCCGAATTATCCATTAGGCACAGTAAGCACTGTGACTAGGCCCTAGGGCCTACGAACCTTTCAGGAGTCTACGCAGGTCTGAAAAAGTGAAATATGAGACATTAAAAGATTAGTTTAATGATAGAATTTGACGCAAAAATTAAAGAAGGAAATTTGAAATTCTAATCTAATAATTTTTTCAATTGTACTGAAACAGTTTAACCTAAGATATTAACTTACAGTTAGGTTCAGCTGCGCAACTGTTATTTTATGTGAACTTTAATCAACAATACAAAAGTAAATTGAGATTTAAAAATCAAAACATGTTGGCTATTGATGTCCCCGTAGCAAGAGCACATCACAATGGGCTTCCGTTTTGCCCATCTTTGACTGACATTATCAAGTAATGTAGCCTACAGCACATTTTCATTGTATCCTGAAGATGAATGATAATTACGCCTATAATACATTTTTTCCGATCTGCTCGAGCTAGGAGTGTTTGCATACCCAAGTGCATATCATGAACTTGTTTGAATGATTATAATGAACTAAACGAAAAAGCTGGCGTTTAATGTATAGCCATTGGTGTATATATGATGCATAGTCTATGAGCATATTTCATAGAGTTATCGTTCTGCACCTTGTTGAATAATTATTTACACTTTGCTTACGTTCGAATGTCAAAGGAAATAAATAGTCTACTTGATGTAATCTGTTAAAGGTGTTTTCTGTCCTGCATCGAATGTCATTATGAATACGCATCAAATCCAATGTGATCTAATGATGCAGGCCTACGCCTTGTTTCAAATTTCTGTGGTCTTGCATGACTGACACGTCATGCTTCTAAGTGCGAGATCATAGAATGTAATTGTAATTGCAACTTTATATAGCGCCGCTTCGATGCAGACTCGTCATAGGCGCTCAAGACCTAACACAATGAAACCGCAATCAGACAGAATGGTCTTCAAGCGTTTGCGGAAAAGGGGAAAAGAGAGGCTGAGGAGTTCATGTCACAGGTTGTTAGGTTACTTATTCCCGGAGGATTGGAACGCCGACCACAGCTTGACGCCAATAAATAATGTGAATGCGTAGGCTAATTATAATTATGTGCTAAGCTTTAATGCAGAGCTGACCGTTTTGGTTCTACGATTGCCAGAGTGCCTAGGGCCTACGAGGCTACGAGGCTACGACGACCTTAAAACGGATTCTTGGATACAATGATGATAATTATAGGATGATTTATTGCTTACGGTGATGACGATAAAGATGGCGACGATGACGATGACGATGACGATGGCGATAATGGATGTATGTATGTACCATGTATGTATGTATGTATGTATGTATGTATGTATGTATGTATGTATGTATGTATGTATGTATGTATGTATGTATGTATGTATGTATGTATGTATGTATGTATGTATGTATGTATGTATGTATGTATGTATGTATGTATGTATGTATGTATGTATGTATGTATGTATGTATGTATGTATGTTAGGGGTGTCCAAAATAAATTTTTTGGGAATTTAAATTTGCACACCCTCTAATATTGTTGCTTATACAGAAGTAAAATTTCCTGCAAAATTTCAGGTCTCTATGCCAACATTTGGGGGTTGCTCAATGAGGCTGAAGTTTCAACATGTAAAAAGCCTCGATATACTGCAATTTAATAGCAGCTGTTAACAAACAGAGCTTGAAATAAATGTGTCACTGATTAAATCATAGTTTGAATCATAGGGAGATTCGTAGGCTCACAGCTTTCAGTCAAAATTGTCATATTACTAAATATAATTAATATAGAGCCTTGCTGTTCCCAGTTCCTGGATGCTGTGAAATCTTGTAATTAAGCTATCGATTACTGTAAGACAAGAATATAGCGTTTTTTGTGAGCATTTGCTATTCGCTTCCTGTTGTCCTCAACAACCTGTATTAACTTCTGCATTACTTGCTCTGATTTTGTGGTCGATTGGTAAAATGTACTGAGTTTGTACTCATCAAAGCCAATGAATGTTCTGCTGAGTCATTAACAACTTTTAGCGAATTGACGACTGTTATGCTGGTTGTCAGCGACGATATCTCATTCCAGGCATATGGATCGTCGACTGACAAAGTATTTATGCTAATTCCAACAGATTTCAAGGCAGCAGTTGAAGAGGAAGTCACCAATTCATGCAATGTCTTGCTCTTCAGCTGGTCATATGTTGCTTTAATCCTGTGATCGTTCCAGTCACTTCCACTCTGGATGATTGATTCAACCATTAACTATAATCTTCAATGGAAACCTTCGCAGAAAATAATGACAGTGGCACAAGTCCAATGTACCACAGGTGGTTTTGTAGCTTTTTATTTGCAGCCTGTGACACACCTTCTTTATTTAAGAGATTCAGAGTACTGTTTGATCATTTGGAACAGCAGCATTTAGTAAAATGCGGTATCGGCACCCACTGCGTGGAATGAGATACCGTCGCTGACAGGCAAGAACGTAAATATGTGCTGCAAAAATGCAAAACTCTAAGATTCTCCAACTCGCTAGTGGTAAGCTTGAATCATAGACCCCTTAAATTACAGGACTGTAGGCGCTCATGCTCGGGACTTGGAACTTGGGTCCATTCTCAATTTACCCTTTTTATCACAAAAAATGAAAGAATAGTCCGATTTGCATGAACTCTTTTTGTTCTATTTGTCTCGACGAGATCTATATTGGGGGGAAAATATAGACGCTAAATTCTGGATAATTGAAGGTCATTTCAAGGTCATAACAAATTAAATCTAGCAAAAATCAGAGAAAAATGTCCAGATCTCAGCCAATAATTCTAGAAATCAGCTAATTCTTACTTGTGTTTCTCTTCTAGATAAGGGCTACCTGGGATAAGAAACAAGGCTATTAAATGTAAGGCGATCCAAGGTTATTTTAAGGTCAAAAGGTCAATTTGAGAGGAAATCAGAGGAAATAGCCATAGCTCAGACAAATATTATTACATTTTAATTATTCTTATACCAATTTGCTCATGCCGATAAGGGCTACATACGATAAGACAGTGCCTAAAGGTTAAAATAATCCAAGGTCATTTCAAGGTCAAAAGGTCAAAATCAAAAGAAAATGACCATATCTCAGCAAAATGTTGTTTTATTTGGGTGATTCTGTGCAATGGTCGTTGTTCCTTGATTTTGACCTTTGACCTGCAAATGACCTTGAAGTAACCCAAGGTCGTTTCAAGGTCAAAAGGTAAAAATAAATGGAGAATTGCCATAACACAGAATCACCCAAATGAAACAATATTCTGTGTAATGGTTATTGTTCCTTGATTTTGACCTTTGACCTTCAAATGACCTTGGGTGAACCCTAGGTCATTTCAAGGCTAAAAGGTCAAAATCAAGGACCAATGACCATGACACAGAATGAATAAAACAAAACAGCATTTGGCTGATAATATGGTCATTTTCTTTTGATTTTGACCTTTTGACATTGAAATGACCTTGGAATATTTTAACCTTTAGGCACTGTCTTCTCGAATGTAGCCCTTATCTGTATGAGCATATTGGTATAAGAATAATTAAAATGTAATAATATTTGTCTGAGCTATGGCTATGTCCTCTGATTTCCTCTCAAATTGACCTTTTGACCTTAAAATAACCTTGGATCGCCTTACATTTAATAGCCTTGTTTCTTATCCCAGGTAGCCCTTATCTAGAAGAGAAACACAAGAAAAAATTAGCTGATTTAAAGAATTATTGGCTGAGATCTGGCCAGTTTTCTCTGATTTTTGCTAGATTTCATTTTTATGACCTTGAAATGACCTTGAATTATCCAGAATTTAGCGTCAATATTTCCCCCCCAATATAGTTCTTGTCGAGACAAATAGAACAAAAAAGAGTTCACGCAAATCGGACTATTCGTTCATTTTTTGTGATAAAAAGTGTAAATTGAGAATGGACCCAAGTTCCAAGTCCCGAGGCTGAGCGCCTACAGTCCTGTAATTTAAGGGGTCTATGGCTTGAATTCATCATGAAAGAGGTAGATTTAAGGAAATAAATAACTTAGCCATCCACCTTGCCATGCGATAAGCTCCTGGCGGCCAGAAGTGGTAAATATTTGGGAGATTGGAGGGGACAGTCCGAAATTAGAAGTGTAAGCTCGATCAATTCTTTGTAATCTTCTTGTGGTAAATACGCAGTGCTGGCTGACAGGAAAGCTTGCAACCAACAATGAACATACTTCTTTGCGACGCTGTTGCAGCAGCAGGTTATCAAGTCAGGTGTCATTCAAAGATTTGTAGCTTGCTTGGTTGATGTTTGACCAAACTTTTAAAATCTGTTGAAAAGAGCAATATTTGGTCCATGACTGGCCATGCAATACTGCAAAAAATTCACCAATGATGATCTCATGCATGTGGTGTTGACATGCTAAGTGCAACACATTGTCTGCATAAAATGTTCCAGCAAAGTACAAGCGCTACGTCCCTGTGTCCCTGTGTTTGATGCCGTTGTATCAAAGCACATGCCTACAACATCTGTTGCAACTTGCAAACATCACAGAGATTCAACCGTAATGCAGCCTTAGCTTGCGCCTGTGCAGTTCCAGAAGGAATTTTAATTACTCTGAGTATCTTATCTACGTTATGTCCTGCAACACAGAGAGCAATCCTGTCAACATTGCCATTGGATCCTCTGTGTTGGCGCCGTTCTTCACATCTAGAACTTTGGCCTCATTGAGCAACCTCTAAAAGTTATTTAATTGCTGAACTTTTTTGGAAGATGATATAATATTGTAAAAGGAACAAAATGAGCCTATGTGCATTCGAATCGGAGAAAATAATTTTTTCCCCATGTATAGTTGGACACCCCTAATGTATGTATGTATGTATGTATGTATGTATGTATGTATGTATGTATGTATGTATGTATGTATGTATGTATGTATGTATGAATGTATGTATGTATGTATGTATGTATGTATGTATGTACATGTATGTATATTATGTATGCATGCACATATATGTACGTGTATATTTTCGTGTGTGTAAGCATGCATGTATGATTGTTTGTAAATATCTATGTATGCATGTATATATTTATGTGTCTGACTGTTTAAAAAGCGTCTTTCAATAACCTTCAAAGGCTTCAAAGTCGTTTACCACATGAAAATCTAACTGAATGCGTGTATTAGGATTAAAAAGTACTTCACTTGCGTCATATCGAGGCCATAAATGAAGCACCAACGGCGCAAAAAGCGCTCGCACATGCGCAGTGCACTCGTTCGACGACCTTGACCTCCAGGCTGATCTCACCCGATCAATTCACTAAGTAGGTTCAAGGCCATACAGAAAAACGCGTACATTTAACAGAAATGAAGCACCACACGCACTCAACAATCGCTGGCACTTGCGCACTCGGTAACCTAAACCTTCAGGGAGGTTTCTGAAGAAGAAAACTCGATGGGATCTCTCTCGTTCGTGAATCCACGTTTGACCTCGAGTCTCGTGTATCGCGCTCGATGGGGGAGCAGGAGGTGGGCTGGGCTCCTGTCATGTACCCGTCCGTCTGATGATTGCCTCCAGACAGACAGGACTACTCAGCCGCTTCTTCGACTGGCTGCTGCACTTTGCCGCTTAGTGGGAACTCGTATATACGGGGAAAAGAGACTTCTTCCTTCGACGATGTTTTTGCTTTATCCTCAACATGATTTATGGCTGATGGATCCAGGATAATAAGGCTCGTGGGCTGTTCGGCTCGTGCTGCTGGCGTCCTGGTATAAATATTAG